>JAADWH010000468.1:0-21547 GCA_023335995.1 Globisporangium nagaii
AGAGAGAGAGAGAGAGAGAGAGAGAGAGAGAGAGAGAGAGAGAGCATAGCGAGAAAGAAGCGAAGCCAGCTCCCGTTTCAAAACAGCCAAGCGTGTCAGCGACCCTCTGCACACACTCCACGATCGCCTCGAGAAGAAAAAGAACATGCTCACCTCGGTGGTTACGCGTAGAGGAAGGAATTGGCGCTGTGTTGATCTTCCGTCCGAGCGGAACAGCTGCGACCTGCACGAGTTCCAACGACAAAAGCACCGCTCGCCGCCAGGCAAAAGCAAAGGAGCGATACCGTTCGGTCACACAAAATGCCTCGCTGCTCTCCATTTTGCCATCGCTGTCTCGTTTTCTCTCATGTTCTGCGCTGTTGTATGTGTTTTTTCTCTTCTTCTTCTTGTTTTCTTTCGCGCCTGCGCTTCACAGTTTCTCCACGCCGCTCGCTGTCGTGGCTGGCTGCTGTCCTCCATCGGGCTGCTTCATCGCAACCAGCAGCAGCTCCGCCAACACCAGCAACTCTCGCTCGTCCGCGCTTAGTGGTAGAAGTCGAAGCTCTTGTCTGCGCGTTTGATGGCGTTCTTGTAGCCCTTGTCAAAGTCCTTCGGCAGCACCACGTAGCGGTTCTTGCGCACGGCTTGGAGCCCAGCTTCCTGGCAGATCGACGCGATGTCGGCCGAGCTGATCTTCTCCGGACGGTTCACGTAGTCCTCCAGGTCCACCTCGTCGCCCAGGTTCATGTTCGCCGTGCACGCCTGGTAGATCAGACGCTTCTGTCGCCGGTCTGGCAGCGGGAACTCGATCTTGCGGTCCAGACGGCCCGGACGCAGCAGCGCCGGGTCGAGCGTGTCTGCTCGGTTCGTCGCCATGATCACCTTGACGTTCGTCGCCTGGTCGAAGCCGTCCATTTGGTTGAGCAGCTCGAGCAGGATGCGCTGCACCTCGCGGTCGGCGCCAGTCTGCGCGTCGAAGCGCTTCGTCGCGATCGCGTCCACTTCGTCAATGAACACGATCGCCGGTGAGTTCTCCTTCGCCAGGCGGAACACGTCGCGCACCATGCGCGGGCCTTCGCCCAAGTACTTTTGCACAAACTCCGAGCCCACGACGCGGATGAACGACGCCGTCGTGGCGTTCGCGACCGCTTTCGCGAGCATCGTCTTGCCCGTGCCCGGCGGGCCGTACATGAGCACGCCGCGCGGCGGGTCCACACCGATCTGCTTGTACAGGTCGAAGTGCGTGAGCGGCAGCTCCACCGCTTCGCGCACCTCCTGCTTCTGCACGTCCATGCCGCCGATGTCCGAGTAGCTC
This sequence comes from Globisporangium nagaii, assembly GCA_023335995.1. Classification (NCBI taxonomy): domain Eukaryota; phylum Oomycota; class Peronosporomycetes; order Pythiales; family Pythiaceae; genus Globisporangium; species Globisporangium nagaii. The sequence continues at coordinate 1,295 of JAADWH010000468.1, forward strand.
ACATCCGGACGCTCCGACATCTGCATCATCTGGATACTCGAGTCCGACTCCGGCGGCAACACGTCCACCACCGCGTGAGAGTGGCGGTGCAGCGCGACCGACGAGTTCGGCTTCAAGCGCTCCCGATCCAGCGTGCTGTAGGCACACAGAGAAGCGTCAGATACCCAACAGCAGAGAGAGTGGCTGGCTACACAGACATACACGCGAACGGCCATGAGCCGTACCTCAATATCCGGACGTAGTAGTTCGAGCCGGCAGTGGAGCCCACGATGCCGTAGTTCGCGTCGACCATTTCGAGGAACTGGCCGATCACGAGTGGCACCGACTGGATGCGCTTCACTTCCTCCTTCGCGCGGATGAGCTCGCGCTTGAGGTTCTTCATCTCGTCCTTGATATATCCTTCCTGTAGGCGCATGTGCATACGCAGCCCAGAAGCCGTTTGACACATGTGAGCGGAGAGCTACGCAATATAAACAAATACAGCAAGCGAGCATGGAGTGTGTGTACCTGGATATCCAGGAACTCCAGGTGGCGCTCCAACGACTTGAACTTTGTGTACATGTCCGTCTTGCTCTCCTGCACGCCGCCATCGTCGCAAGCATACATACAGTCGCAGTGGTTAGCGTCGCATTGCATGAGTGTTGTGAAAAGAAAGTATCTTGGCGAGATCGGCACGCCACTTGCTCCCCCAAAGCGCGCAAGAACAGCAGCATCATCGCGTGCACATGGCAGCAGACGCACACACACATCGATACAGAGAACCATGCGGTGCACGTACAATGGCGGCAGGCAGCAGCGGCTCCTCGCCCAGCGGCGTCGCGTGCAGTCCGATCTCCTCCATGGCCGTCGACAGCGTCTTGCTCTCTTGCTTTCTCGCGGAATCTTTTTCCCAGAGCGTCGAAGGGGGAGATCCAAATCGCACTTTGAGCGGATCCCACAGTACGATGTGATATCGTACTTGAAGAGGCATAGAACAGTACGACAGACACTCTCAGCACTCGATTACGTGCGAATTTGTTGCATACTGCGTTTGTTGCATATTCTCAAATTGATGCAATATGCGGATGCTCATCGCTTCATCGTCGTCGTCGGATCAGACGGAGCCCAGGAGCAAGACGTGGCGACCGCGCTGATGGCGCCGTTGGCTCGCAGGCTATCGTGCATTCTCCACGCCCGCGTTGACAAGCAAGCCGCGAAAATGAAGCAGGTGTCTTTGGATCTTTTTGCCTTTCGCTCGAGGAATGGGTACAAAACGCGCAGCGATTGCTAGGTGGTCGCTTTTGACTTGCTGGTTGTAAGGCTTTTGGATCCAAGAACGAGTGCTTTGCGATCTTCTTCGCGTGGCGAAAGAATAAGTGGCGCACACGAGACTCTCTGCTGCTTCTTCGCACGCTCCGAGCGCTTTTACGCAGGCTTTCTGGCCGGAGAAGCGCAGCAGAGAGCGCGCGCGAGCAGAGAGATGCTGGCGAAATCGCGGTGATCATGGCTATCGGAGTGATGATCCGAGAGGTCGGAGGTGATGTCACGATGTGTGTCTCAATTGTTGCAATCGAGGATAGCGCAACATTTCCCCAACCTGCAAAAACGTGGCTGCTTTCAGCTTTGAGGCAACTTTCTGCGTTTATATGAATAAACATCCCTCGAGTCGTGGAGGCGCGCTGAGCTCCTCGCGCACTCGCCATGCGCCGCAGCCCAGCGAGGCTCCGAGTATCGTCTCAGATCCTACGAGTACTCGATCCGAGCGTCCGCCAACGAGCCGGCTTCGATTCTCCTCGTTCTTTGCCCGCTCTCAAAATTTGGCTGTGCTCACCAATATTTGGCTGCTTTTGCAAACTGTCTTCGTATCCGCTCGCGTCGAAGTGTGGTGCACCTTTCGACCCATCCAAATGTCCCAAGGTATCTGCTCACAATGGCTCAACAGCAAGCGGCACCGCCTTTCCGATCTTCCGCGCTGCGTTCTCTCGCCACGAGAGCGCTCGCCACGAGGGGAACCAAACAAGAGGCTCGCGAGCATGACTATGCGGAAGACGGAAATGTGTATCTGCATGGGCAAAAGGCGAGCTGGCGCTGGCGTCTCTCTACTAGTATTACAGCAACCAAAACGAAAAAAATATGAAATAAACCACCGCCGCCGCCACCTTCCTCGACAGTCTCCATCCCAATGGCGTGCCACTAGACGCGCGCCAGCAGGTTCGTGACGCCCGCGAGCGTGAGCAGAAACACCACCACCACGTACGGCAGCTGCGTGCGCCAGCGGCTGCGCAGCGCGTAGAGCGCGCGCGACGTCGCGGACGACGATGACGAGCCGCCCGCAGCAACAGCCGCCGCCGCCGCCAGCTCGCGCTTGCTCGACAGACTCCCGCCGCGCGCCTTCTTGCCGTGCTGCATGGACTTGCGCAGCAGCGCGCCGTCGCTCTTGCGGCCTGCGCCGCCGCCGTTGAAGCTGCCGCTGCGCTGCGAGAGCGCCAGCGCCGCCGCCGACGACTCGCCGCGCAGGTCGCTCGTGCTGTTGCGGCGGCTGAGCTCCGAGATGCTCTGCACGTTGACGCTCACGCACGCGTCGCAGGAGCGCAGCGTCTTCTTCAGGATCAAGATGCGCTGCGTGGAGCAGTTGCGGCAGACCACCTCGCCGCAGAAGCGGCAGTGGTGCTTCTTGGTCCAGAGCCGGAACGAGCGCCGGCAGTTGGAACACGACGAGCGCGTGGACTTGGGCACCCAGTGCGAGCGGTGGCACAGCGCGTTCGCCTCGAGTCCCATGGCTTGCGCCGACATGCGGCGGAACATCAGGCTGCTGTTGGCCACGGCGTCCGTGCTGCGGCGCGACGCCGCGCTCTCGAGCTCCGTCATCGCCATGCTCGTCCTCTCCTACTCGACAGTCCAGCGGGACAGCTCCTCGACCAGGCAGTCTGCGCAGTGGAGCTGGATACGCTGAGCTGGGCTGCGCTGGGCTGGGAAGGCGATTGGAGAGTGAGTGCGCTCACAAGCGAAAGCGCTCAAAGCATCTCATCGCCGCCGCTGATGTCGCTCGGTCGCATCCTGCTGCTGTGTGGAAGAGAGCAGCAAAGTTTCGCATGCTGCCCATCCACCCCGAGCCATCTGCCATCCGGACGTCAAAAGAAGTCGCCGTTCGACAACCGTTGTATCCTCATGCAGCAGTGCAGTCTACTGATTTGTAGAGGTGCATGCTGATGCTCTGTGTACTGTCCAACTCTTCTGTCACGATAGAATCTAAGAGTGTAGTAATTTCCAGGACTGTGACGAAAATTCAGTACGCGCTTCAATACGCAACAGGATACAAGCTGGCAACTTTGGATGGCGCAGTCAATCGGCGAGCGGGTCGTCGACGCCGACGAGCTCTCCGAACGACTCTGTCTGGAGCTCGCGGGCTTCCTCGTCCAGCGCGACGAGACCGCCGCCGCCACCTGCTGTGGCTGTGGCTGTTACTGCTTGCTGCAGTTTGCTGCCTGGCTCTGGATCTCTCCGCTCTGCGTCGTCAGTCACAGCCGAGCTGCTGGTCAGTTCCCCGCCAGCTGGCGCAGAAAATCCGCGCTCGGACCCATTCGTCACCGCTGTCGTGACGGACAGCGCGCTCGCGGCTGCGGTTGCACTCTTGCGAGTCATGAGGGGCGTGTCCACATCAGACTCTGCAGGTGCATCTGCTGTTGCGACTGTGGCTGTGGCTGTGGACACTGAGCGCGTCTGATTCGCTGCTGTGACTGACGGCGCTGCGTTCTCCTTGTCGTCGTCATCGCTGCTGCTCAAGGAGCGCTCGTTGTCCTCGTCGGTCGTGTTCGTCTCGGTCTTGTCGCCCTCGGACGCAAACTCGTCCTCTTCGTCCAGCTCGCCGCTGTCCTCTGCATCAGCATCGCCGTCACCGTCGGTTCGCTTTGTCGAGTCCGGAGACAAACTGTTGACGGGAGCATCAGGAGTTTCGATCACCGCGTCCTCCTCCTCCACCGGCACCGCTCGTGTCTCAAAAACGCGCTCGACGACGTCAGCGAGCGCCGTGTGCGCGATGCGCACGGACCGCACGAGCCGGCGTAATCCGTCAAAGATCTCCTGGATCTCGTCGCACGCGAGCTTGCGGTTCGAGATCCACACGAGTCCCGTTTGCGTCATGCGCACGTAGCACGAGAGCGAGCGGTGCACGTACTGCCGGTAGTACGAGATCACGCGCCGGTTGCGCACGCGCGGCTCCTGGTGCAGGATCGTGTACGCGTCGCCGTGATTCAGGTGCGCGAACGGGATCGGGTGCAACGCCTCGCAGCAGAAGTGGTAGCGCTCGATGAGCGCCTGCTCGACAATCTTTTGCTCGTGCGGGTCGCTGATCGGCATGAAGATCGGACAGATCATCGGGTGCAGGTCGAGGTTGCCCGAGACGCCGTTCTCCGGCACCTGGATGAACTCGAGCCCGAGCTGCTTGGCGCGTCGCACGATGCCCGTGATGAAGTCGTCGACGAGCGAGCTGCGGCACACGAGCCACTGCACTTCGACGTGGTAGCACTGCGTCGCGAGCAGCTCCGTGTCGACGCGCGTGATGACCCAGTTTTGGCTCGTCGGCGCGTCGCTCGCGTTCATCGGGATCTTGATGTTCTCCTGCGGCACGCGCTTGAACGCCTCCACGCCGCTGCTCGACATGGTCTCGCGCCACTCGGTCGAAATCTTGACGTTCGGTACGCCCGTGCTCGTGTCTGCCTTCGAGCGCAGGTGCTCGATGAACTTCCTGCATCGTTCCGTGTAGTCCTGAAGGTTCTCTGTGGGTACACGAAAGCAAACAACACGCATGCACAGCTCGGTGTCAGCAAATAAGAACCAACTCCACGCCGTGTCGACAACTCCCACCAAAGACGCACCTTTGTCGTTCTCCGTGCCTTCGAGTCGCGGAGGCACGACGCAGTACAGGATCCGCTTGTACCGGATCGCCTCGCTCATCTCGTCGTAGTAGCCGCAAATGAGCTGGTCCAGGTAGTTCCACGCGTACTCGAGCTTCGGGTACTTGCGGAACTCCTGCGACACCGACAGGAACGTGTGCGCCACGGGCGACCAGAGCGAGTATCTGTACTCCATGATGTCGACGTCCGAGCGCACCTTCGCCTTCTGCAGGTACCGCTTCACGTCGATTGTCTGCGTCTCTTCGTTGAACGTGATCTCGTGAATGCGATGGCCCATGCTCAGGCGAAACACGCGGCCACTCTTCTCCCCGCTGCCGTCGTCGACCGTCACGAGCTGGAAGTCCTGCGAGAAGCGCTGCGCGACCATCTCCATCACGAACTCGCTGTAATCGCGGAACGTCACTCCATTCTGCTCGTCGCGCTCGGGGAGCGTGACGCTGTAGAACGACTCGGTGTAGTGCGCCTGGAGCTCCTTGGACGTCGGGAAGAAGTCGCTCGTGAGCGGCAGCAGCGCCGGGAAGCAGAGACTCTTCCACTTGAGCATGTTTTGCACGAGTCGATATTTTGCGTCCTCGCTCGGGCGGATCTGGCTCCAGCGGCGCTGGTTGCTCGTGAGCTTGCTGCTGAAAATGAACGCCTGCGAGCTGAACAAGTCCTCCTTCCCGCCGCCGTCGCCTGCTCGAACCACCGGGCTCGTCGTGTACGGAGCCACGTAGCTCGGTCCGCTGTCGAGCTGGTACGTGCTCGGCAGCGAGCCCGAGATGTTGCGTGACTTGCTGTAGTCGAGAACCGACATCTCATCGTCTGAGGACGACACGAACTTGCTCTCGGAGCTCGCGGATCCGCTTAGAGGCAGCGGCGACGGGCTCCGGTCTCGCGGTCGCCACTGGCTGCTTTGCCCTATCGCCACGTTCTCGTTCGTCGTCGCGGTGTTCCCCGCAGAGCTTGACTGGAACGTCATCACCGACCCGCTTGACTGTCCTGCTGCGCGCTTGCTCTTCGAGTTCGAGCCGGGCGGTGGTCGTGGACCGAGCGGTGGCGTCATGCACAATCGGTCGCCTCCGTCAGACGACTTCGGTGGTATACTTCCTAAACCGCCGCCGCCGCCGCGACTGCCTGTGAACCCAAACACCTGGTCGTCGTACTTCTCAAACTGCTGCAGCTGGCGACTCCGGTCCGAAGGCGAGTACGAGCGCGCCTTTGGGAGCATGTCGCCTCCGTACGCGGTCATGTCGTCCACGGACGTGATCGACGGCGATCGCGCGCGAACCAAGTCGCTGTCGAAGCCTGCGAACAGAAGCTCGTTGTACGTTGAGAACTCGGAGATCATGGTCGACGACAGCCCGCCGTAGCGTCCATCGTAGTTGTCGATGGCGCCGTCGCCAAACTCGCTCTCAGACTCGTCTTGGAATCGTTTTAGCAGCTTCTCCAGCGGTTTCGGCAACGCATACGCCGACGACTGCATCGAGCGATCCTCGTCTCTGAACATGCGGCACATTGGCAGTGGCACAAAGTCGCGCGTCTTGGGCACTTTCGGGTGGCACACCGAGCACTGGCGCGTAATGTCTTCGTCGAGCGGACACTCGTGGTCCACCATCATGTCCTCTTCGACAAAGCAGAGCGGGATCCAGAGCGGGATCACGTAGTTCTTGCGGTTCTCGAGCCGCTGCGTGCAGTACTTGCACAGCTGGTTCGTGCGCACCGACGCGGCAGCGGCAGTCACGTCCGCGACCGACGGGTTGTCAAACATGCCGTCGTTCGACCCTGTGCGTGACCGGCGCTGGAACGCCGCGACGACTTTGTTGTTGTTTGGCTGGTTCACACACAGACACGCGTCTGCGACAGCGTTGGCTTCGCCCGCGCGACTCGGGAGCTTCATCTCCGTCAGCTCCGACTGCTTGAATAGGAACAGCGGACACTTGTGCAGCGGCGGCGTCGCGAGCGAGATGAGGTCAATTCCGATGCCGTGGTCCATCATGCGCTGTTCTGTGATCTCCGCGAGCCGCTTGTTGACAGAGAAGATGCCGTTGCCAGCAGTGAACAGCACGACGCTCTGCCCGCTTCGCGCCAAGTGCCGGTCGATGTGGTGCTTCTCGAAGATGTTGAGCACCAGGTTGATCGCCTCGAGCAGGTTGCCGTCGCGAGCGAAGGACGGGACGCCGAGGCGCGGCGTCGACTCGTTGCTCGTCCCAGGCGGCGAATCAGACGCCGGTGACGGTGGCATGTAGTACGGCGACGGGTGGGATCGCCAGCCGCAGGCGTGCGGGAACTCGTTCATCTCGCGCTTGAGCTGGACAAGCAGCGGCTGCACGTCCGTCACGAGGCTGTCGAACGCCACGACTTTGTAGAAGTCCTGGTAGTGGCGTCCATTCTCGTCGACGCCGATCGGGAAGTAGTCGCGGCGTTCGTAGGGGAACGTGCGGTCTTTGTCGTCGGCAGCACTGCGTCTCTTTGAGCTGGACCCATTGTTACTAGCAGTAGCAGCAGCAGCAGTGGAGCGAATGGTGCGGCTGGATCCGCTTGACGCTCTGCGCCTCCGACCGCCACTGGCTCCTGCCGACGACGCGTGGAACTCCAGTTCGTGCTCCAAGTCGGGGTAGTAGTTGCGCGCGAAGAAGATGATCGTGAGGCTGTGCGAGACCTTGTGCTTCATCCACTTGCTCAGCACGTTCTGCACGACGTTGAGGAAGATCTCCATGTAGAGCTTGCCCGAGTTGGCCATGTCCCACATCTCAGGCGTGAGCTGCACGAGCCACATGACGCGCGACGTGCGCGACCGGAACGCGAACTTGGTTTTTTCCGAGATGACGCCGCTCGACACCTTCTCGCCGTTCGCGCGGATGTCCATGACCTGCCAGCGCGTGCCGTGGACGCGGATGTTCTTGCCCACGTACACGGCTGAGCCCACGACGGACTTCTTGAGGTACCACAGGTCGCGTCGGGACATGAACTGGTCCTTGAGAGACACCTCGACGAAGTCCACCTCCACGTGCACCTTGGCGACAAAGCGCACCATCACGTCCTTGAACGGCGCGAGCTGGAAGTCGGCCGCCGTGTCCTTGAGCACGCTCACCTGCATCTTGCCCTTGATTGGCAGGTGGCTGCTCTGCGGGATCTCCATTAGCAGGTGGTGGCGCGAGACCAGCGCACCGGCGTCGCTCATGTCGCCAGTATACTCGGTCGGCTGCTCGTGCGCCACGCTGGTGGCAGCCATGCGCTGCTCGTTCGGCCGCATCATGGGCTGGAAGACTTCGACGACGTAGTCGTCCCAGTGCAGCTCCTTGAGCTGCGGGAAGTACTCGGGGTTCAGCACAAGCTCCTCGCCGTTCTGGAACTCGTGCCCGTGCACGTGGAGCTTGAACTGCGCGGCCGGGTGGATTGCCAGCGGCTTCTTGCCGCGCGCGGGCATCCCGGATGCGCTCGTCGCTGGCGGGAGCTCGTCCGAGTCGGCGGCGGAGCTGGCGCTGGCGTCGGACGCGGCGTCAGGCGACACGGGTGCAGCGGCGGCGTCTGCTGCTGGTGTCGGCAGAGGCGCTGGGTTGACAGTTGACGCCTTCGCAGCCGCCGCGGCGGCCGCAGCGCGTCGTCGCTCCGATCGGCGGCGCATGCTCGTCGCCCGCTTCTCTGCTTCTCGCGCTTCTGCTCCGCTGGCGAGCAGTTCGAAATCGAGCATTGCTGACAGCGCATTTCAAAAAGAAATCGTGCGTTCAAAAAGGATTCACGAAAGTGTACTGTGCTGGAGACACACTGAGGGACTGTGTTCTGGATAGGTTCATTGATCACCAAATATCTTCAAAGCAAATGACATCAGCGCTTGATTTTCGTATGCGCATTTTGGTCAAAGTGACGGCGAACTGTGCCAACAGCGATGCACAACTCGAAGGCGCGCTGTCCGGCTATTGCCACAGACCGGTGAAATGTTGACAAGCGACGCGCACGTCAGCTCGACGAGCTATTTCCAGCGGCGCTCGGTATCTTCAGCCCAGGCGCGACGCTCTGCGCACCACTCAATTGCGTCTCATCACGCGCAGCGACGACTTCGGCATCAGCTCGCCAACACGAGGCAACACGAGGTAACACGAGGCGCGAGGTGCGGTGGATGGCGTTTATAGGTTATGCTCGAGCTCCTCCTTCTTTCTACACGACGTTTACTGCGTTCCTGCCAAAATGTGCTGCCTTCGAGCCCTGGAAATGCGATTCCGCACGCGATGGACATGGACGAGGCGCGAGCTGACTGGTGGCAACGGCCACCGCTTCGGCTTCGATGTTCTTCATCCTCCCTGCTCGCCTGCTCCGTCGTCGTCATCGCTTAGTTCTTCTTGCTCGATCTGCGGCCGTTCGCCGACGCGACAATCGCCGACACCATCCTGCACGCAGCGAACGCACATCGATCGTGAGCACAGTGCACTTGCTACTCGACAGCAAAGAGATTGAGAGACAAGGGTTGACGCACCAGAACATGCCGTAGACGATCTGGAAGCCGTAGAAGACCGTCTTGGCGATCGCCTCCACGCGCGCAGCCTGCAGGTTCTTGAAGCGCAGGATCTCCGTCGGGTCCAGCATGTGCTCGTTTCGCGACACACTGCATACCACAAAGCAAGTAGATCGTGAGCTCAGCGCTATCGAGTGAGAACACGAGCACGCGAGATAGAGAAAGAGAGAGAGAACGCACCGGCGGGCGTGCCAGATCGCAATCGGGACGTTGAGCAGGAACACGTACGGTGCCCACGCCACCAGGCACAAGAACATCAGGATGCCGTGCAGGATCATCTCGGGGTCTGCAGTTCCGCACCACGCGACGACAGTCGGTTAGTTCCCCTTGTTCGCATCCGCACATAGTCTCAGTTAAGCGCCAACGGCGCCACCGTTGCACACGTACACACGAGCTTGTTGAGGCGCTTGGACACATCTGCCGGGTTCAGGTGGTCCAGCTCAAGTTCATCCAGCGTGATAAGCTGCAGCAGCAGTACGAAGAAACCCGCAGTCGTGATCGTCAGAGATTCCCACACGCAGCTCATTTTGATTTTCGTAGCTCCTCGCATATTTTTCCAGCAAAGGAGAGCAGCGTACCCAGTATCCGTTGAGGAACGTCAGCGCGACGATGTCGATGAAGCTGAGCACCGCGAGCAGCACCTGCATGGTTCTCTGTTGTCTCCTGCTGTCGGTCGGTCGATAGAGAGAGAGAGAGAGAGATCGCGTCGCGCTTCCCTTCTCTTCCTTTGCTTTGGCTTCTTTGTGTGTGCGACAACGCATCCAAGCAAACAAGTCCCACCAAAATAGGTTACGGTTACGCTGTACCCTCGTAATCAGTGTGCTGGCATTGTGACCGACAAAGCGACTTCTTGCACGCAAAGCGGCGCAAGTGGCGGCGATGGCGTTGACGCGGCACTGTGCGGCGCGCGCTCTCTACGAGTGCGTGTGATGAGGCGGAATGGTAGCCAGGTGCACTGACGGGTTCGTCTGCTCTGTTTGTGTGCGCAGCGCACTTCCTGGGTCACTCCAGCAACGTCAATTGCCTCAAGTTCGGCCGCAAATCCGTGAGAAGCCACATGCCCATACGCCTGCACGAGGGTGTCGTGTTGCGTTGCGTGTGGTTGCTGCTGACACAGTGTACGGACGCTTGCTTGTGCGTGTGGCGGCTGCTGTAGGGGCAAGTGGCGGCGACAGGCGGCGACGACAATGTGGTCAACCTCTGGCGCATGCGCGAGAAGGAGACCAAGAACATCATGGTGCGTGGCACCGCCATCGCAGCTCAGACGCATTGGATCTCGTAGTGCCACTGCTACAGCACTGACACTACCTTTCACCGACACTGGCCGCGCTGCTGCTGGCCAATCAGAGCCTGTCTGGGCACCAGAGCGCCGTCGAGAGCCTCGTGTTCGACCCGTCGGAGCGCAAGGTGATCGCGGGCTCCAAGGCAGGGTCCATCAAGGCGTTCGACCTCGAGGCCGGCAAGGTGAGCCGCACGCTCAAGGGTCACATGTCGACGTGCACGGCGCTGGACTACCACCTGTACGGCGACTACGTGGCGTCCGGCTCGCTCGACACGGTGGTGAAAGTCTGGGATCTGCGCACGAAGAGCTGCATGCAGACGTTCAAGGGCCACAAGACCGAGGTCACGACCGTCTGCTTCACGCCCGACGGCCGCTGGCTCACGTCCGGCGGGCTCGACGGCACGATCCGCATTTGGGATCTCACGGCCGGCAAGCTGCTGCGCGAGTTCGCGGATCACGGCGGCGCGATCACAAGTAAGGCAGGCTATTGGTATTTTGTTATTGTGTGGACGCCATGGGGTTCAAGACTCTCACACGGGCTCTGCTGTTGTGTGTGCATGGGCCAGACCTGGAGTTCAACCCGGAAGAGTTCATCCTCGTGTCGGCGTCGGCGGACAAGACGCTGCGCTTCTGGGACGTGCAGGAGTTCGCGCTCATCGGGCTCACGCCCACAGATAACGCGACTGTACGCAATGCTTTCTCTCAGCTGACAACTAGGACGACGACGCTCACGATGGTTCTCCTGTGTGTGTGTGCTTGCATGGCTAGACGACGACGATGTGCCACACGATCGCGGAGCCGCACAGTGGTAAGTTCCTCTTCGGTTGCTCGCCCGAAGCCGTGCGCGTGTGGTCGTACGAGACGGCGATCGAGTGCCACGACAGCGTCATGTGCCCGCGACCCAAGGAGACCGGCGGTGCCGTGGAGACGCACGCGGACTCGACCATGCTGCAAGACATGAAGGTGATGATTGGCTCGATCCAGGACGCGTTCGTGTCCATCTGGCTGCTCGATGTAAACCAGTTGCGGCCGTTTAGCAGCAGCAGTGGAACGAGAACCAAGCAGCAGCAGCCAGAGCCATCGAGAGCGCCAGTCTCGGCTCCATACGTGCACCAGCAGCAACAGCATCCTGTTGTTTCGGCGCCACAGCCAACGACGCTCAATCGTCCGCCAAGCGCGTCCAGTGCCCAGCCGCTCTCAGCGAGAATCGCGTCGGGCTCAAACAGCAGCAGCACCGATCGGTTGGCGCCAGAGTTCCAGCATCGCGTCGCTGTCTCGAGTCGACCGGCGACGCCGGCGTTTGCACTGCCGTCGCATCCGCAGAGCGACAGTAGCAGCAGCCATTCTGCAGCTGGCGTAGGAGCTGCGAACCCGTCCCGATACGTCGAAGAACCTCGCAGATCATGTACGAACCCTCTCTTTCTCACTATGTGTGCTTCATCCGCTCTGACTGTGTGCATCCATGCGTGTGCGTATTCTTACCAACCAGACGACACAAGGATGGCGACGCCAGACGCTGCTGCTCATCAAGGCGACCAGCGACCGGCGTCGAACCATGGCTACGGTACGTCGAACACGAGGAGCTCTTGGATGGATCGTGGCTGTCGGCTCTCCTCAATCTGACGTCATTGTGTCCTTGCAGACCCAGCTCCACACGCGTACCAGCAGCAGCCCAACCCCGCAGCAGACGCCAGGGTAAATGCTCGTCGAGCATGTTCAATGGCATCCTGGCTTCGTTCCTTGTAAGTGCTCATGCGAATGGTGTTGTTGTGCGCATGTCCACACACGCAGGAGGAGGAAGTGGTGACGACGGACTACATCATGGAGCTGCGCTGCGGCATGGACACGTGCGTCAAGACGTTCCAGGCGCGGCAGAAGTGCATCCAGCAGCTGCTGGTGCACTGGGAGAAAGGCAACCTGCACGACGGCTTGCGGTACCTCGCGCAGCTCCCGAACGGCAAGCGCGAGGCGATCGTCGTGGACGTGCTGCGCATCTCGGACTTCCAGTCGCTCGGCCTCGACCTCGAGGGCTGCGCGCTGCTGCTGCCGCTCGTGACGGAGCTGCTCGCGAGCAAGTTTGAGATGTGCGTTTGGCGTCTGCTGGCTGTGCGTGCGTGGGGTATATGAACATTGGTTGTGAATGGGGATGTACTTACACTGATCTGCGGAGCAGGTACCTGAGCGTTGGCATCGAGTACGGCCAGAAGCTATTCGACGCGTTCTCGCCCATCGTGAAGGACTCGATCCGGTCGAAGCAGTTCCGCTCGCGGGATGTCGACCTCGCTGGTGAGCAGAGGTGCGTGCTGAAGCTGGAGCTCTCTTGTGGGAATCAGCGCCTTGCTGCTGGTTTGTGTTGCTCACTCGTTGGAGTGATTCTGCTGTGCTTGTTTGTCTGCAGGACGCAGCGGTGCGTTGCGTGCGACGGCTGCTTCCAGGAGATGCACCACCACATGCACACCCTGCAGGAGCGCGTGCGCTACCCGTCGCTGCAGAACAAGACGCGCGTGTTCGCGCAGGCGCTCGCGGATTTCTACAGCAAGTGAGCTCAGCACACAGCAGAGAAGCAGCAGCGATTAATATGAGCACGCGCAGCCAGGATGCAACAGAAAGGACAAGGCGAAGCACGAGCCTACAGGCGCAAATACGAAATGAAGCACGCGCCGTGGTGCTGGTTGTTAAATTGATGTGCGTGTGTCACATAGGAACGAAAAGCTACGCTTGCTGGCTCCGACTTCTACGACCACCTTGATGCACGCGTGCTGCTGACTCAAGTGGGTACGAAGAGCAGGCTCGCACCCGATACGATATCGTTGCGTCCACGCAGCCTACAGGCGCGAGTTGGCGCGCACCATCGTGGCTTGGATGATGCCGTGCGGCTCGGACGTCGGCAGGAACACCTCGCCGTGCGGGTGGATGTTCTTCAAGCCGAAGCGCGTGAGATCCACCGGCAGGTTGTGCACGTTCGGCATCAAGATGTTGATATCCTTGACGAACGCGCACTTGTTCAGCACGGCCTCGCCCATCTGGTAGAGCGTCGCCTGCACGGCGTCGCTCGGCACGCCGACGTCCGACGGACCGGCGAACGCGTCCATTAAGACCTTCTTCACCTGCTCGCGCTTCGCCTTGAAGCCCGAGCGGGACGCTTCAGGCGTGAACGTCCACGACGCCTTGACGACCGTGCCCACGAGGCGGTCGGGCACGTCCGGCAGCGTCGTGTACTCGTCGCGGAAAAAGTCCACGAAGCTGCTCTGCGTGGTCTTCATCACGCGCCAGCCGTCGATGCCCGCCGAGAGCGTCACGACCGGCTCGCCACCGTGCGGCGCCTTGCGAGCAATCGCGCTACAGAGAAGCAACAAGCAAAGGCAGGCCAGACAAAAACGTCAGTATGCATATAACAGCAACAGACTCACTCCTCACACGGACGATCCAGCAGCGAGAGACCCAAACGCAACGTACTAGGTGGTGGAGATGCCGCTGTCGACGCCGACGAACGCGTGGTGGTGCGCGCGCAGCTTCCCGGTCGAGTCCGCGGTGACGGCGCGTTCCCAATGGGTCTCGAAGAGCTTCACCTTGGCGACGTCGACGATCTGCGGGTGCTTGGTGACAAAGTGCTTGGCGAGGATGATCGCGAAGTCCTCAATCGTCTCGAACTCGTGCTTCTTCGCGAGTACGTAGACCGTGTTCTTGACCGAGTCGGTCGGCAGCACGCCGCTGTTGTCGCCGTTGTAGTACGCGCGCTCGGCGGGGCCTTCGAGGAGGATCTCGGCCTCGAGCTGCAGCACTGTGTGCTTCTCCGGCTGGCGCGTCACCTTGAGCATGCGCACGCGGCCCTTGCCGTGCTCGTGGGTCAGGAGCTTCACCACCATCGTGCGTCTCGCGTGGGTCTTGGGAGAGGAGGAGAGGAGGCGCTTGGGGGTTTGGAGGCGAATTGCGGAATGAGGCAGCGAGTCCGTCTGTCTGGTGGTGGCGACTGTCAGCCTCGCGCATTCACAGCCGGAAGCAGCGGCTGAGAAAGATATTCGCATTCAGCATTCGCATTCACGAGGATGCTGCTGCGTCAGAGCTCGTGTTTTTGTGTCGTCCGCAGCACAAAGGATTCCGATTTACACTCGCGCTTCATTGAGCAGCTCACATGCCATTTGACAGCTCCACATTTGAGCCGTTTTACAACGAAAGCGCACGCAAACCTCAAGATCAGCCATTATAAAGAGCCATACTGAATCGAAGAATGCAAGCGCTGGCGCGTTTCTCGCGGCGCGAACGCGAAAGTGGTTGGCGATTGGATCGGAACTCCTCCTTTCGCCCCAGCCCGCCGCACGACCGCCGCCCATGCCCGCCTCCGCCATGCAGCGCCTGCTGCGGACCACGCTGCGCCACCCGCAGCTGCAGCACAAGCAGCACGTGCGCGCGCTGGCCATCGGCCGCGCCGTCGCGAGCAGCAACGCCAACAGCAGCAGCAACAGCGCCTTGACAGCAGACCACAGCAGCGAACCGGACGCGGCGAATGACACGAGCGGCGGCAGCGCGCGCTCGGTGCACAAAGTGCGCAGCATCCCCAAGCACTTCAACCTGCTCGCGCCAGTGGACGACGCGAGTAACATGGTTGCGCTGGAGAACGCGCGCAAGAGCAATGGCAGCACCAATAAGAGCAAGAGCAGCAGCGCTGGCAGCGCCTCTGCAGCGCACGAGTGGCGCCACCGCCCGAGCCACTATGACTCGTTCCGGCCGGAGAACAAGAAGTGGTGGAAGCAAATGGACCGCGTGTCGTTCCGCAAGCTGCTGGACGAGTGCATGGCCGTAGGGAAAGTGTCTTCTGTGCTACGCAAGGTACGCAGCGCACCGCGCTCGATCGAACGCCTGTCACTGTGCTAAAGCGAGCAAGTTCACGAGACTAACTGGGTATCTGTGCTTGCGTGCTTGCTGGGTGTAGTACATGGACGAGTACCCGATCCTGGACAACAAGTGGAGCGACCAGGAGCTCGTGCTGATCACCGGCGCGCTCATCAAGATGAACCGCAGCGAGTTGGCGCTCGACGTGCTGCGCAACCAGATCAAAGAGGCAAACCGCAACCGCCTGAACCGCGTTGCGGCCGAGTCTGCGCGCCTGGGCAACGCGCAGGTGGCGCTGGGCATCCTCGACATCGCCAAGCACTTCAACGTCGAGCCGGACGTGATCACGTACACGAGCGCGATCCACGCGTGCGCGCGCGGCGGCCGCTCGGACGTGCCCATGGCGCTGCAGCTGCTGAACGAGATGATCCAAGATGGCGTGACGCCCAACCACCGCACGTACGGCGCCGCGGTGCTCGCCTACGCGCGCATGAACCGCTGGGAGGAGATCGAGGAGCTCATGGACGCGATCCCGTACACGGACGACGGCAACAAGAGCGAGGTGTTCGCGTCGGCGATCATCACGTGCACGCGCAACCGGCAGTACCTGTACGCGACGCGGCTCTTCCAGATGCTGCTGGACCAGGGCATCTACCCGGGCGACAACCTGTGCAACGCCGCGCTCAGCGCCTGCGCGCGCACGTCGGATCTGCACCACCTCAACATCATCTTCCGCCTCGTCGAGAAGCACGCGACACCCACGATCTACACGTTCAACTCGATGATCTCGGCTTACGGCAACGCGCGCGACATGGACGAAGCGCTGCACGTGTACGCGGTGATGAAGGAGCGCAATGTACAGCCGGATGTCGTGACGTTCAACGCGCTGCTGCTTGGCGCGGTGCGGTCGCGCAGAGTGGAGCTGGTGCCGCAGATCCTGGGCATGATGGACGGCGAAGGCGCCAAGTGGGACGTGTACACGCTCAACATGCTGCTCGAAGCCTGCGTGGTGGCTGAGGACGCCGAGCAGGCTGAGAAATACTGGGCGAGCGCGACGGCGAGCCACAAGAGCAGCAAGCAGGACAGAGTGCGCAAGAGCGGCAGCGAGCTGTCGATAGCCGTACACGATGTGGAAAAGGAACAGCCGCAGGACGTGCGACTGGACCGCACGCACTTCGAGACGCTCATGGGGGTCTACTTTGCTGCCAAGCAGTACGAGAAGCTCATCGCGCTCTGGCGCGGCAACTACGTCTGCCGCCGCCGCACCAAGAGCTCCAAGGCGCTCAACTTCCTCATCCGCGCGTGCAAGGAGACTGCGGACGAGGCGACCGCGATCGAGCTCACCGACGAGTTCATCGGCCGCGGACACGTGATCTCGAGCGTCACGCACAACCACTTGCTCGCGACCTTCTTGGCGGCGGACAAGTACGAGCTCGCGCGCGCGCACCTGCGGAAGATGGACGACGACGGTCTCGCGACGACCTTCTCGTTCACGCTGCTGATGAAGCACTTGCTCAGCCGTGCCAGCAGCGACAGCCACGATGACGGGCATGAACACTTCGGCAAGAAGAGCGACGGCAAAGGCGGCGACGCGGCGGCGCACGAGGTGCTGGAGCTCTTCAAGATGTACATTGACGCGCGCGACGGCCACGCCAAGTGGAACGCGCCGCTGCTGCATTACCCGACAGACGCGCTGTACGTGATCGCGGCGCGTGCCGCCACGCGCGTCGGCGCGCACGAGGATCTGTTGGGCATCTACAGCGAGTGTCCAGCGACCATGTCGATGGCCGTGAAGAATGAGATTGCGCGCCTGGCGATCGCGTCCTGCGACGCCGAGGGCGACTGGAAGACCGCCGTGCTGCTCTACGACGAGCTCACGAGCAAGCTGGACACGGAGACGAACATCGCGTTCTACGAGCAGGTCGTGAAGATCGTCGCGCGCGCCGGCGAGTTCGAGAAGGCGCTCGACGTGAACGGCGGCGACTGGTACCGCCTCAATCGCACGGACAAAGGCTGGGGCTTTTAGCATGCGAGGCGGAGACTGAGAAGACGAAACTAGATAGAGGAGAGTGGTGAGATCTGTGTATATGCTGAACAACAGAGAGACATTGGCTGTGGTTCTGTTGGCTATGCTGTCGTTACTCGATCCACTTGATGGAGCCCAGGATGAGATTCCGCGATGGCAGCGGTCCGGGCGACGGCACGAGCAGCACGAGTCGCTTCTCTTCTTCGCGCACCTCCTTACTGCAGGAACGGTGGATCCGCACAACATAGCATTAGCATTAGCGTTGGACATTGTCGAGCCAGCCAGAGCCGATCGCCACGTACATGAAGACAAAGCCTGCGGCTGGGGAGCTCAGCAGCCACGAGTGGTCGGCGGTGGACGCGAACGCCGCCGCCGCCGCCGCGTCGCGCCGGGCGTGGGCCACGGCGGCGATCGAGTGCGCGAGCTCCTGGGTCTTCTCGAGCTTCACGACGCGCAGGCGGTCGAGCTTGTCCTCCGTCTGTCCCACGGGAAGCATCACGTCCGACACTTTCATATCTGCATCACGACGATGGCAACAACACACATAGAAAACAACAGGTGTGAGCACTGCAGGGGAGTGGACATTTGCGAGCGCTATGCACAAGACAAACTCGAGCGCCAAGCAGCAGCGACAGCGCGCGCACCTTTGAACGCGAAGAAGTCGACTTCGTCGAACGACACCTCGGTGATGCACGGCGAGTGGGTCGGTACTGCGAGCGCCAGCGAGTGCGCGCCGTAAAAGTACTCGCGCACGCGCGCGAGCCGCCGCGCCGAGCGGTGCTTGCTGTTGAGCGGCACGACGCCACCTGAGCGCGCGAGCTTGACGATCGAGAGCGCGCTGTTGCCTGCGAGCGAGCTCTGCAGGCGGCTGAAGAGCCGATCCTGGCCGATCACGAGCACCACGTCCGCGTCGAACGCGCGGATCGAGTCCACGAGCACGTCGTAGCCGAGCCCGTCGACCCACCCGCACGTGTTGATGACGCAGCCAGACGCATTCACTAGCGAGGGCAGCAGACAGACAGACAGACATGCGAGTGTTATCTAGAGCAGCCGCACGAATCGACAGAGGGACTCACGCTAACAGGATGGGGGAAGTGAGCTGCTGCGACCCAATACGCACCTTCGGCGTCACTCTCCATGCGGCGCTTGACGGCGGACGCGAGCTGCTGCAGCTGGTGGCGGAACAGCTCCGGGTTCTCCGACAGCGACGCGTGGCCGAAGAAGTACGCCAGCGGGTTTGTCAGTACAAACTCTTCCTGCGCATGTGCATTCCGCCCAGTTGCGCTGTCAGCCTTCGCCCACTCATATCAAATGACGCACACACACACAGAGAGAGACTCGTACCTCAATGCTGATCGAGTTCATGTCAAGCGGCGACGCTGCGATCGTGCCGGGCACGCTCAGACTGCCCTGCCCGACGTCCAGGTCCACGAGCGTCGGCTTCTCGCCCAGACGCAGCGCGTAGTTGAGCAGGATCTGCGTGAGCGTGGACTTGCCGGCGTCCACGGGGCCGGCGATGAGCACGCGCGGCCCCGGCGAGCGCTTCGCGAGCGCGCTCTCTCGGCGCCGCTGTAGCTGCGAGTGGATGTTAAGGTAGCTGCTCATGGGCGTCTCCTCGGACGAGTACGCCACGTCCGGCGCCGGCCCCGAGATCTCGAGCGTGCAGCCGTACCACGTGAACACCGCGAGCTTCTTGTCGCGCAGCGTGTACTCGTGGTCGATCGCGAGCTCCACGCCGAAGAGCTCGGCCGAGCCGCTCTTGAGCTTGAGCTTGAGCTCGCTCTGCGCGCCGATCTCCACACGGTACTCGCACTCGCGCGCGAGCACCACCTGCTGCGCCTGCGCCATCTTCGTCTGCTGGTTGTGTGCTGCAGAGCGGAAGGAAAGTTGCAAATGTTGTCGGTGTTGCAATTCACAATCTTTTGCAGCGCGACTGAAACAAACTGAAATGTTTTTGCAAGAAATGAAAGGGTTACAAATTGGTTCTCCGACTGCGATTCTCTTCTTCTGCTCGCCGCTTCGTCATCGTGCGTCATGCAGGGCATGTGCCATGCACACTGTAGCTACAGACATCTTCTGGCTGACTGACTACTGGATCAGGACCATCCAGCTGATGAACAGGTAGAAGAGCAGCACGGGGTACACGGTCAGCGCCTTGCGCTTTGGCGGCACGAGCTTCGACATGAACACCACGGACGCTGGGTGGTTACACACACACACAACAAACTCAGCAACTCTGCACCAGCACACTGCTGGAAAAGATAGAGCAGCGCAAGAGCAGCACCTCTTGTGGACCAGACGAAGCCCACGCCGACGATCAGCATGCGCAGCAGCACGTGCGAAACCACGACGCTGAGCACCATGCACAGCAGCGTCGCGATGTTGAGCGGGAAGACGCAGTAGCCTAGCACGCACACGCTCTGGAAGAACGAGCTGGTCGATGCGCGCGAGAGAAAAGGGAAATGCCAACAAGGTTAGGAGCGCCAGGTGTGCATGCGGACAACACGAAGCGACGAGTGCTGCACGCCGCAGAGAAACACATGCGCACGCACATGGTGCTCCCGAGAAGCTGCGCGTTGATCGTGACGATGGCGGCACCGGCCCACACTACGACGAACACGCCGGTGAACACCATCGCCGACTGATGTGCTGGCGCCGTCATGCTCAGCATGCTGCTCACATCCATAACAAGAGAGAGAGAGAGAGAGAGAGAGAGAGAGAGAGAGAGAGA
>JAADWH010000469.1:0-21497 GCA_023335995.1 Globisporangium nagaii
GAAGTCGCTGCAGCTCGGCGGGGTCGCGAGGCACTGGTAGTAGTTCGTGTCCCACGGCTGGCAGTACGTCGCGCTTGGGCAGCAGAGCGAGCCCTGTGCGTTGCCGCAGTAGCCGCCCAGTGGGGTGTTGCAGCTCTGCGCCGCCGCAAGGAGCGACGAGGACGAGGAGAGTGCCGCGACGAGCGCCGCGAAGGTCCAGACGCGGCTCTGCATGGCTGCTGGAATGGTCTGGACTGGAGGCGGAGCTGCTGATTGAGAGGCGGAATGCCGAGTGAGCGATGCATTCATACTGGATCGGAAGAGGAGCTGTACTGACTGAGCGCCGGACGTGGTTGATTCACCAGCTGGGTCTCCCGTCCCACCTTCTGAATGGAAGGCTTGACTGGTTTGACACGCATGGAAAAGTGTACCTCCTACCGATGGAATGTCTTATCAGGAGCCTATTACATATGAAAGGCCATGAAGACACAGCGAGCCGTGCCAAAACGCCACCTAAAGCTATACATATACACAGGATATCCACTCTTGTGTCTTGTCTCGTTTTTAGCGAGTTCTCTCCTGCAGAAATCAAGTTTGGGTGATAGATCTGGGTAATGAGTCACGAAAACTCGCAGAGACCGCGACAATGCCACGACCGCAGCGATCTCTGGGGATGTGGAGCTCGGCCGGCATCGAGTCGCGTGTGTCCAGCCGCTGACTTCGCTTCACGTGAGGATTTGACATCGCGAGAGCTGGCTGCGAGTTGCCAGACTTGGTCGCAACGTCGTCAGTCAGATCACACGGTCCTCACGAGGACGATAAGGAGTGTATAGCAAACGTCGGAGGTACTCCGTGGCGCTTCACTTCAGCAGTCTCTCTCTCTCTCTCTCTCTATGCTGCTGCGTCAAGTTCGAAGAGACTTCTTGCAGCTCTTTTCTCGTCGTTTTGCGCTGACACCAACAACAACAATCGTGCCAAAGTGCGCCAGCTGTTTGAAGTCCTGACGAGAAGCTTGTGAGTCCACCTCACGTCGTGGCATTCGTGCGAGTGTTGCCCACAGTATCTTCTCGCGCCAATCGATCGCGATTTGATGCGCTGTGCCCGATGGTCCGCCAAATGCCGCGTTGCAACGGCAGTTGAATCGTTGGTTGCTTGAACCAAATCCTGCCAGATCGTCGTCGGTGCAGTGCGCATCAAAGCGAACTCCGTGTTGAAGTTGCAACTCCAGTACCAACACCAACACCAGTCTGCTGGATCCAGGTCGCCGGAACTCTATCCGATGCAGTCAACGGCACCGCCAAACGCATTCCGCATGCTCAAATGCACTGCACTTGTCAAATGATGATGATGAAAGGTGAGGTGTGTTAAGGTACGCGAGCGACCTACAATAGCCGTGTTGGCCGCGATCACGTCGCTGCGCCTGGTCTTGGGTTTGTTCACTCGTTGCTTGAGACAGCGACTCGCTGCCGACCAAGTTGTCGTGTCGCTATGGTGCGCTCTCGCGCATCCATTTTGGGTCCGGCGTGCTCGGCGGTCTCCGCGGCGAGCGACATCTCGAGCCAGTGGTTGACGCCCTGGGTCATTCGTTCTTCTATTGTGCGGACACAGTCGCGGTGGGTCGGGGCGTGCATCTGGATGGAGGTGCTCGAGTCCATCGCGATGTTGGCCGCGCAGTCTGCCATTTTGTTGAACTCACGGTAGCGGTGAGCCTAGCTTATCACCGCCGTGTCATCGGCGAGTGTTCTTGCTTCACGGTAGAGCATCGCGAGGCGTGGTTTCTTCGGGGAGCGGTGCATCCGGAGCTGTGATAGCACCATCGTACTGTCACCCACGACGTGCAGCGGCGAGTAACCGCTCGCTTTTGCTTGGCGCAACCCGTGCACGAGTCCTTTGTATTCAGCGGTGTTGTTTGTTGTCTTTGGCGAGCCGTACGCCATGTTTGCCACCCGGACGACCTGTGATGCGTACGTCGGCACGTTCAGTCGAACGATCACGGAGCTGGAACCGCCGGGTCCTGGGTTGCCGCGCGAGCCGCCGTCGAAGAAGAGCACATAGAAGTCGTTACTCGAGCTCGGGGACTGCGGCGTTTGCAGCTGTGGCTGGTCGATGTGTTGTGGGAGCGCGTCTGCGAGTGCTGAGCGCACGGGAAACAGCACTTGGCCTTCCTCCCCTCCACCAGGCTGGTACGTCGAGCCACGGAAGCAAGTGAGCGCTAGTCGAAACCCGGCTTGGGCGAGGGCTCTGTGCGTTGATTCTGACAAGGTTGGGCCTCCATGCGTCGAAGGCGCTCGGTCCAGATCGTGTGCAGACAGGTCGGCAACGTACCTGAATATACCTCACTTCTCACACAGATTGTGTGCAGAACTGTTGTCATTGCGTAGCGCCAGAGCTCGTTTGCTGCCGGATGGAATGCTCCTCGAGTTCCTGGAGTCGCTTCGGTCCCGGTAAGTGTCTGCTGCACCGCGCTCCACGCTCCTCTCGGTAGATCGGACAGTCGCGCTCGGATGCCTCTGCGGCCCACTTCCCGATCGTCATGGCCGCGAGTGTCGTCAGTTCAGTCCGGATGCATGGTACCGCCAAGCCGCCGTCTTTGATTGGCAGCGCTGCTTGCTCCTCTGAGACCCAGGGTCGTGCGCGTTTGCCGTCTCGCATTCCCCATACGAAGTCCTTGATCAGGACATGGAGCTTCGTTACCGTGGCTGCTGTCGGCCAGCAGTAGCGGGCGACGAAGAGGATCTTGGGCACTGCGATGGCTCACACGAGGAGCGCGCGTTGCTCCACGGTGTGTGTCTTTTCCCGCGCCAGTGCGAGGCGAGACCAAACCGACTTGATGCAGTTGTCCCAGTTCACATCCGTGAAGTCGCTTTGGCCGATCCGCACGCCGAGATACCTGCAGGACTCGCGGGGTCCGAGCAGCGTGAGACCATGCGTCTCGCTTGTCGTTTCTGGGTCGTGACCGCCCAGTACTATCATAATCGACTTGGCTTTGTTGATCTCGAGGCCCGACACCTTCCCGAAAGCGTCCAGTATCTCGAGCATCTTCGGGATGTGGCTGCGCTCGCGCAAGTACACCGCTGTGTCGTCCGCGTACACTGACACCGTGATCACCTCAGACCGGCCGGCTGCTTGCAGTTGAATGCCGTCGATATCGGGACGCGCGCGGATGGCCTTGTACAATGTGTCCAGAGCCAAGATGAACAGGAGCGGCGCGAGCGGGCAGCCTTGCCTGATCTCGCAGGTGACTTCGACCTGCCGCGATAGGTACCCGTTGACGAGGAAGCGGCAGTTCGTCGTCTCGTGCAGTGCTCCGACAGTGGTCACGAACTTCTGTGAGAACCCCAACCACTTGAGTGCAGCGAACAGAAAAGGTCGTTGGAGCGAGTCGTACGCTTTGGCAAAGTCCAGCAGGAGCGCGCTCGTCTGGTGCTGCGTCTCGTCCCTCGCCGCCGCGATCTTTGCCGTCGCGAAGATGTCGAGCGCCATCTCGATGGTACGCCCGGGTACGAACCCCACTTGCGCGTTGTCGACTAGTCTTGGCAGCAGAGGGCGGAGCCTGGTTTCGAGAATCTTGGTGAAGATCTTGTAATCGCTGTTGAGAAGAGCGATGGTTCGGTGGTCGAGCGGTCGTACTGCGGCTGCTGACTTCTTGAGGCACTGGGTGTTCACTTCTCCAAACGAGGCCGGCACCACTCCGCACTTGAGCCACCGGGTGAACAGCGGCGTGAGGATTGGCGCCAACTCTGTCGCGAAGTCACGGTAGAACGTGTTGCCAAGCTCGTCTGGTTCAGCCGCCTTGCCGCGCTTGCATTTCTTCCTCGCTGTTGCAACGTCGTCAGTGGTGATCTGCGCCGTGACTGCTGAGTCGTCGATATCCAGAGCGGACTTGGCACGTGCGAGGAAGACTGCGGTCTCCGCTGGCGCGTCGAAGTGCCTTTGCATCACACTGATCCATCCGTCGGCCATGTCGTCCGCGAGCTCGCGCGAGCGATATGGTCCGTGCGACGCTCTCCCTCCCAGCGGCACGATCGTGTTGTCCTGGAACTTGGTCGACACCCGAGTGAAGAAGCGACACGACGACACTCCCGGTCTGTATGTGTGAGGAGTCGGGATCCTGCTCTATTCCATCTCACTTTGCACACCACGCTTGGTTCGCGATCGCTTCAAATCCTGGACGAAATGAGAGCAGGTCGGGGCTAGCGCTCAGCTATCTCGCTGCTTTCTCGCTGTGGGTCCACGCGATGGAATAACCGGCCAGCGAGTCGAACTCAGAGCCAACATGCAAGGCAACTTGTGCGGCGTCGCGGAGTATTGGATGTGGTTCACGTTCAGGATCGTATCGACGGTGCGCACTGCATAAGTACAGCTTCAAGACGAGCGTCGGGATCGCAAGAGTGCTGGACGAGTCCTCACCTGATATCCATTCACGAAGCGATGTCGGAGAAGCGTTGTAGCAGTCAGCGGCGCGAGTCTCGGTAGGTTTGGGCTTCTTCGTTCTTGGTTGCTGGTCCGCGCTTCGAATGTCAATCGCTCGGCTCCAGAATCTTTGGACGTCCGTCGTCAGCGCTTCAAGACGTCGCCACACACCGAAAATGCCAGTCGTCTACCACTTTCGCTGCCACCTGCTAACGCCGCAGTCCGCTACTTTCGTTTCGTCTCTCATGGAGCAATCGCGCGACGAAGAGCTCAATCGCAGCGAATCAGTGTCGCTCTGAGCGCGAGACCCGAGTGTGTTGTGACGCCGTTGGCGCGCTCGAGTGGCTCGAGCAAACGAAGTGTTGTCAGACTTGAACCAGCTTCACTGTCCTACTGCTTGACATGGCGCGCGTGAACCTTCACAGTCTTTTCCAGTCGTCCTCTCAAGCGAGACTTGACCCGTCGGGCTCGCCAAGCGCCGTTGTGTACTGGTGGGCGGTGTGGCGTTTCTCCCTCTCGCTTGGTGCTTGATCGTGAGCGTCTCTCGCAGGAACCGGACGCTCGCTCACTCTGATGCGAGGCTGCAGGACTCCGTCAGTGCCAGCATCACTCTGCAGCAGCATTTCGCGCTGGAGAGCAGAGCTGGTTTTGACAAACGGACTGGTGTCTGGCGAAGTCGTCGACCGGAGACGTGACGTGGCTGGCTGGCTGTCGAACTCGCGAGCATTCTCCCCCGCGCGACTCGCTGTGCGACTTCAGATCTGGCTGCCAGTCACATTGGGCAGAGGCGGTAGTTGGTGCCTGGACGCGGCACGGAAGCTGCTCGATATCGAAGAAACGGGTCGACTCGATAGCTCGATGTTCGCTCGCTTGAGGATCCGACAGTCGCGTCTTCTTCCGTCGCTCGCTCAGAAGGCTTTGTCGCTCGGTGCTTTTGAACAACCAGCAGTGTCATTGCGCTCCTTGCACGCCGTCGCTCGCATTCTCGGTCTGAGTCGACTGCCCTTTCTTCTCCTTCTTCGTTGCGCCGTGATACTCGTGGCTGACGAGAGACGCGACGAGAGCGTTTCTTTCTTGGCTGGCAGCTCGTTGGATCATGAGAACAAGAAGAACTCGCGCTGCTGGCGCGAGTTGCCGTCCCACAGTCGAGCACGTGTCCGCGCGTCAACACATAATTCACGAGTCGACTCGATTGAACGGAACTTTAGTGGGAGAGATCGACGCCGGGATTGGTCGTTGGTTGTGTGACGGCTCCATTCTGGACGGCGATGTGGCTGGAACTGCTGCTGCTGGAGCCCACTTGGCGGTCGTGTCGTTCTGCTCGGCTCGTGATCCGATCCTGCTCGATTCCAGACGCCAGTGCGACTGGAGAATCGCCACGCCAACACCCGCCGCCGCTTTTTGGTGTGATTTGGAGCGAGGTCGTTGGATTCCGACATCGTCTCGTCCACTGGAATGCTGCAGCTCAGGATTACGCTGCCCGCTTGCTTGGACGAGCCCTACTGAGCGCTCATGATTGCGCTGACGCCTGGAGGTGGGATCGCAAAATCACTCTCGGACGCGAGACAACCACTGCGAGCAAAAACGAAGAAACGAAGAAACGTGAGGGCATGGACAGCAGAAATCCCACAGAAACTCCGTTTCGTGTCAAGGGTCTGAGCTCAGAGCTCAAAATGCATGCACTTACATTTGCGAGACTGACATCGAGCAGTATCAACACCAACCGCCTCTCGCGCCTCGCTCGGCGAAATCGCGAATGAGCTCTTCTTGGCGAGTCCAGATGCTCCAGATCATCCGGTGATTGCCACGAAGCGAGAGCATGTGATCTTGAGGAGCTGTAAAGACGACGAGCTCGCACTGACCACTTGACAACCAGATGGACACTCTATTCTCTCCAGCTCGGCTCGGTGGACACCTTCCTGGGCCACTTCGCTCGTCGTCACGCTGCTCCTGGAAACCACATGGCGCGTGCATCTTTGCACCTTGCATCTCCACGGATGAGTGATCCGCGTGACATCCGCTGTGGTCAGCGCACGTGAACAGCAGACGGCGCCTGGTCCGCCGCTGCAACATGCGCTTGCGCTGTGTGCGCAGCGGAAGTGTGTGTCGACCGACTAAGGTTTCTCGGCTCCCCTTGCCAGGTGTGGCGTTGTCTCAAGAGATCCCCTCGGCACATTGTCGACACCTACTGGGATCTCCAGCGCAACGTAATCCAACTCGGCTGGCAAAAATAAAACAAGCGAGGCAATCGATCAGGAGGAAGTCTCGCTGCCTCGACACTTGGGATCCCCCGACTCTGACCGAAGAAACAACTCGCACTCTAGTTCACTCTCGCGCTGCGTTAATCAATTCGTCGTTCTCTATCGTCGCTCGCGCTCTATCAACCATGCCACCGCACGACGGGCCACTCGCCCACTCACAGCACTCGCGCGCCGCAGGTACACGGATCGAAAACCTGACGAGCTGAAGCCCGTATCATCGCTCGACTTGGGACTTCTCTTCGACGTCCATGGCGTCTTCGTCCTGTTCCAGCTGTTCCTGCTTCTCCTGCTCCTGCTCCTGCTCCTCGTCGATCTCGCCCGTGAACGTGCCGCTCTCGATCTCCTGGAAGTGGTTGTTGCAGTAGTTGTTCGTGCGCTCGTACGCCTGCCGCATGCAGCCCCGCACGATGCAGCGCTTGCCTAATATCCACAGCACAGCGGGTGCATTCAGTAACCCTAACGTAACCTCGTGAACAGGCTTTGCACCAATGCCTTGAGGTGCGAGTTCTTACCTCCGCCGTGTGCCCAACAGAGCCCGTTCGAGATCGCGATTTTCTCGCACGTCTCCGCCTTGCACTTGGTGCCGCCGCCGTGCGACCAGCAGTAGCCGCGCGACTTGGCGCGGTTGATGCAGCTCGGAACCTTGCACTCCGTCGAGCCGCCTGCAAACAGGCACAACCACAACAATAAAACAATTTGAGTACCTGCGCGGGTCGTTTGGAAACCAGCAGCAGCAGCAGCAGCAGCGCTTGAGAGGTCGTACCGTGTCTCCAGCAGCGGCCCTGGTGCTTCGCGCGGCTCGTGCAGCCCTCGGTCTGGCAGCGCTTGCCGCCCTAGCAGACCCAAATTCATACACGAACGCAAGTCAGCTCGCATCTCAACCATTTGACAACGCAAGCCATCTTACACGGCAAAAAAGCGTACCCCATGGCGCACGCAGAGCCCCTGGTCCACGACGTACTGCTCGCAGCCGTCGAACTTGCAGATGCGGCTCGGCGGACGCCGCGCCTTGCGCTCCGGATCGCCCTGCGGTTTGCTGCGCTGCCTTTGCGCGCCTTTGCCTCTCTGCGACCCTGTCGCTGCGGCTGTGGATGCTGTCGCCGCTGCTATGGATGTGGACACCGGTCGCGCTCGAACGCTCGTGTGCGCGTGAGCTTGTTCTGTGGCTTGCTGCTGCTGCTGCTGCTGCTGGTGATACACGCGGCGCACGCGTCGTCCGCTGGCGCTGCTGCTGCTGCTGCTAAGCTCCTCCCCCTTGGTCTCCTGCCCGCTCTCGGACTTGAAGGACGACGACGCCTCGTAGTCGCTATCTGCTCGCGTTACACAGTGGCACACAGTCGAATCGGTAGTGTCAACGAGTGAGCCAAGAGAGTTCAGATCTGGGTTCGCTCCTGAGGTCCGTCCCTTGGGATCCTGAAGCCATTTCTAGCGGCGCTTCTCATGCAAATAGCTCAGATCGAGCAGGCAGGCAGAGTCGGCAAGCTTACCGGAGACCACGGACGACGGCGCTGAGCTTGGGTAGTAGCTGCTGTTGTTGTCGTCGTTGTCCTGGTCGTCGAGGATGAAGCTCAGCGACGACTTGCTCACGCCCGCCGCTGCTGCAGTCTCGTCCTCACCTTCGTCCTGCTGGTTGTCGGCTGCTGGCTCCTTCTCCTCCAGGGCGTCATCATCCTGCTTCTGTCCCTGTTGTCCCTGCTCCTGTTGTTGCCGCCGCACGTGCAGGTTGCTGAGCGCGCGCCAGTTGTCCTCGTGAGCCGCCGCTTTGCTCTCGCTGTAGCTGCTCTCATCGTCGTCTCTAAACCCGTTGTCCTGCTCCTTGTCGCTCGTGTACTCATCCGCTTCCTCGTCGTCGCTGTCGGCCGCGTACTGCTGCTGCGGCTGCTGCTGCTGTCGACTGCCGGCACTGCGCGGCGGGTTCCAGAGCCGCTGGCGACTGTGCTCCATGCTCTGGCACCTGCCTGTATAGAGAAGAGAGATGGTTGGATGGATGGATGGACGGACGCCGGGGACGGACGCGAAGTGGTGCTCCACGCAAGCGCTTCAATGGAGCGGCCGGTTCTCAAGCGAGGCGCAAGTGCTGAGTAGATCACTTGCGACGATCGCCCGATCGACTGGCTGTCTGACCGACCAGTTGTGACTGTGAGTTCGCTCTCTCG
The DNA here is from genome assembly GCA_023335995.1 of Globisporangium nagaii. Taxonomy (NCBI): domain Eukaryota; phylum Oomycota; class Peronosporomycetes; order Pythiales; family Pythiaceae; genus Globisporangium; species Globisporangium nagaii. The sequence continues at coordinate 8,810 of JAADWH010000469.1, forward strand.
CGCTGGGCTCGCGGGCTCCTTCTGACCACTTTTTGACTGGAAAAGTGTGTACACACGCTGGAGCTGCTGACCACTTGCCGAGTTGCGTAACGGCCGATTGACACTTGCTTGTGTGCTTGTGTGCTGGTTTGCTAGTGCTGCCGACCTGCTGCCGCGTGCTGCTTGTTTGCTGCCGCCGCCTTGCGTGTTTGTGTTTGTGCGTGGCGGGTGTCCAACTGGAAGTTGCAGTGGGCGGATCAGCTGGCGCTGCCTGCTGCTGGGCGAAGTGGGTTCGTCGCGGGCTGTTTCTTGTGAGCTCGCGTCGCGGGGGATCCACGCGTGTGTGTGTGTGTGAGTCACGAGTCCACCGTAACGAGTGCGCGTGCGCGCAACCGGAGACTCGCTTGCTTGTTTTGCACTCGCGTGTTTGCTCGCTTGCTCGCGATGTCCACAAGAGCCGCCGAGTGCAAAATTCAAAAACTTGACCCAATCAAACAGCAAAAAGGGAGAAAAGATACGAAAACGCACTCACCACTGACTCAAAACACGGCCGCGCGCGGGAAAGCGGGCCGCTTGGCGCTCCAGCGTCTGCCGCTGGCGTGTTGTTTAGTGCTGGGCCTCGCGAGCGCGGGACTCGCGTTGGTCAAGCGCGAGGGGCTGTGCTCTCGTCACTGGACTTTGGGCTTTGGCGGCAGCAGCAGCAGGCAGGCGCCGCGGAGAAAGCGACCGAAATCGACAGAAAGAAGAGCGGACTGCGGTTGGTGGTGGGGAGGAGACGGGCGAGCGGTCCTCCTGGGCGATTGGAGCGACCGACGCGCGATCGATTGCTCGGACGATTGATCACACCGCCGCGTGCGTGTTTGCAGGGGGAGACAACGACCAATTGAATCGGGTCGTTTTGAAATCGGGCGGCTGCGGCGCGGCGCGAGGCGGTGCTAGTCAGTTCATGCCCCGTGCCCCTTGCTCGCTCGCTCGCGGTCGCGAGAAGCTGGCGCCGTTTCGTGTTTGTCGGTGTTGCTTTGTCCAGAACAACGCGAAGTTCGTTGAGTGAGCGCCCTCGGCACGCATGCGCATGCACATGGAAAAATGTTGGCAGGTTTTGCGCATACAAAGCCGCTGCTTAAATGCTGAGCAGCCTGCACCCACCAGAAAGTTATGCTCCACTGGAGGGAGCGATCGAACCGTTTTCGACAGCAAAACGAGGAAGCTCGGCCGGAGAGCTGGATTCGAATCGCGGAGATTGTCGCTGCTGATGATGTAAACCGACTCGATGAGGCAGGATAGCGTATCACGGCGCCTGCTACCCTCTCGATCGCCAGCCGTGATGGCATGCGGTCTCGTGAGAGCAAACGAATAACAAGACCGCGCGAGCAACGAGAGCAAGCGAAATAACGAGCTCTTTCAGGAGAAAGCGACGCTCGTAGAGCAGCGTTTAGATTAGTATTCGCTCGTCTTGCGATGTGTATTTCGCACCTAATCGTTGATTCATGCACACTGCCAGTATTCCTGTAGGTCTACTGGAAACATATCTTTGTCGTGTCGTCCCATCGGTTATCGTCTGCCTTGATTTCACTATGTCGCGGTGAGATGGGTCGTGGCTCCTGCGAGCGAAAACGGCCAGCCGCCTCGCCTTTACGCTTCTCTGCGCTTCTGAGTTGAACTCCGAATAAGCGACACCAATTCAAGCTTCGACGTCCTTCCTTCCTGGCTGACCAACTGACTGCATCGTTTGAATACTGCGAGCGATAACTGACTCACTTTTGCCTCGCAGAGCTCGCGCACGTCAGCGGTATGTTCGACTTCGCCAGAGCGCACCCGTGCACAGGAAAGCGCCTTTTGATGCATGGCGAAAGTTCGTGCTGCGATTATCTCGACGCGGGCTCGAGGTGGATGTTCAAATTGAACATTGTGCTTTTGCAAAATTTGCAGACGAAGCGTCGAGAGCGTTGCTAAAAAGCATGGAAGGAGTGGATAGCCGCGAATGTTCGATTTATCGTGCTGGCAAGTTAGTCTTCACGCAGCTTTTGGATTGAAAGCAAAACAGCGAAAACAAGCAAAAGCGCTTGTATCAGTATATATATATATTGTGCGGGTTTGGGAGTGTCTGTTTGTCAAACGTTGGTTTTTGCATAGCTGCCTTTTCTATTGCGTACGTTTACGGAAGAGACATTCACGCATTTACCCGAGCGATATACTTTGCGTTTAATCCAGCTAAAGCGGTGCACCTGATCCACGCAGGCTAATGTCAGCCAAAATGGGAGAGTGCCATCTGGCAAAAGACTGGGGGCTGAAAAACACAAAGCAAGAAGTTGACGAGTGTGCCTCGACTGGATGCTGTTCGCTCGCTCACCTTGCTCACGCGATACACGTATCGCTCACTGCCTGCATGCGCGCCTGCGAGTCGACCCTCACCCAGGCATCGCAAGCCAAGGAGCTTGCGTGATGCGCCACACCCTTGATTTAGTTTTGCACACCGATTCTGAGGCGTCCTCATATTATTTGCAGCTCGAGAAAACGACTGGCGCAGAGGCGTCCGCAATGTTCGCGCTGTCCTCGCAGTCCATCGCAAATCGCACACTTGTGTGTGCAAGAGAAAGTGAGCACGTCAAGGACGCTGGCTCGAGAAGATGTGTGCGCTTCGGCTTGCTGAGCCATGGACGCAGTCGCGTTAATCGCAACCTGACAAAGGGGTTGTTTACACGCGCAGTTGCACGCACCCTGTCAACAACCAGCTTCTCACTCCACGTCGCCCTTCGCGCTGTGTCCAGTCCTCCATGTGCTCTTCCGTCGGCTCGGCTCTCGGACTGGTTGATCTCTCTCTCTCTCTCTCTTGCGCTCCTCGGTCTGCTCGCTCGCACATTTGCGCACAGCTTTTTTTTGGCTGCTGAAGTAATGGATCCGCAAGTGCTCGTTACCAGCCGACTTGTGTAATGGACTCGCCCGCCAGATTGTTGTTACTGCCGCCCTTGGTTTCAGTGCGAGCAAGATGCGACGGTGCGTTGAAATTTTGTGTGCGAGCGGGCGTGCGTGGTGCGTGTGCTAGCCTCCGGATCATAGGGCTTTCGCTCGCGCTGGAGGTGCAGTCGTGGCTCTGGACTTTGCCAAGTCCACGTAGCACCAGCGAGCCAGTATCCAAGCGCGAGCCTTCCTCCGCCATTCGGGACGACGCAGACGGCATGTGGCGCACGCCGACGCGCGAAGATCGCACGAGTCCGCGCTCCAGAACAGTCCAAGTCCGCCGCGTTGCTCGTGTCTGCTCGTACACCAAGTGGTTACGAAACCCAGCCTCGTCAAGTGAGCTCAAGGCGGACTGCGCGCGTGCAAGCGACCCGGCAGAATTGTGCGTTTGTCAGCGTTTGCAGACAGCTCCGGTCGTCGCTGCTTGGAGAGCTCGATGGATTAAGGTGGGAGGCAGGGGGCTGTGTGCGTGATCAGCAAGCCGACGACGCAAGCACCGGAGGCGAAGAGCTCAACGCGCTGCAGGAGCTCAAGGACGCAAGGACGCCTCCAGTGGACGATCTTGCAACAGGGCAACGCCAGCCGCAACCGAGTGAAACCAAAAGACACCGCACGCAGCTTTCATGGCGAGTAGGCGGATTGAACTCCCAGCAGCAGCACTCCCAGGAGCAGCTCGCTACTCCTTGGCTCGTCGAGCGTGTGGAGAGGACTTTTCCAGACACAACGCTGACGAATCACAAGGAGCGAGCACCGACAGTGCCGCGACATGGTCGAAATCTGCGAGAGCCTTCTCACGCTGCACGCACCGAGCCACTCAACCTGCAACACTTCTGCACCAAAGAACAAGACACCAGCTTGCGAGCCCCGCACGGTCCAACCGGATTCGATCGTTGATCCATCTCCAGCTAGCAGGACAAACTTCCAGCAATCACAGTGTGATTTCTGCAAGCAAGGACGGAGCGAGTGCCGTCACTTGTCCAGCCGAGGTGGACACCGGAGCAGAAAGACGTTCGACAGCGTGCAGAAAGGGACGACGGACGGAGACTCGAGCAGACTCAGGATGCGATCACGCAGCGGACAACCGCAGGCGCAGCGTCAATAACTGCAGACTGCAGTTTCGAGAGACTGCTGACGCACGCGGACCTCGGAGGTCGAGCACCGCGTCCCTGCCGAGTTGTCCACGCTCGTAGCCGAGTATGCATCGGTCCCAAGATCGCTGGACCACCGGAATTCGACAATGCTAGCAGGAAGTCAGAAGGGCGATTTGTTTGGTCTTGTTGTTTTTCAGGAAAACTTGGATTCGCGGATGCAACTCTCTCGAAGCTGATGAGGTGAGCGATCTGGAAGCGAGTCGATGAGTCAGCGAGCAACATCAAAATGCGCGCAGTACCTTTGGTCTCCTGTATGTATATGGAGAGGGACGGAGGTGAATGCCAAGAGGAAAAGGCTCGGAGCTCTTCTTTTTTGGCAGCCAACTGCTGCATCATGAAAATCGACGCCTTCGATGAACATTCTGACGGCGTGGGGTCTCCAAAACCTGTTGATATCCGGAAACGAGTGCTCTCGATTCGATGGGTTCATGGTAGGTAGCGGATCTCAATTGTCTGCTGGCTGGAAAGTAGTCTCCTTGGTCGCCCGCGTGGTTATGTCGTGTTGGTCTAATCATACGATGGAGCTCGCGCATCCCGAAGCAATGCGGCGACGTCGTGGGCTCTCAGCATTTGCCGGCGGTACTACAGAAACAACCGTACCGGTGTTGAGCTCCATGATGACAACAGCGACGATTCGGATGGCTCCTCGATGCAACGACATCGACGTGGAGTGTTTTTCGGACAGTAGTTGCGCTTCTTCCTGCTGTCTCTGCTCTTCCCGAGCGAGACCAAACTGCATTATTGATCCTCATGGTTTTACGCGGGCAATGCATGCATATCGCATGTTCAGTGGACAAACTCAGCTGCATTCGAGTGGCTACGGACTTCATACGACTGTTCCTCGCATCAGACGACACCGCTTTCATGCCTGTGTGGCTGTCGCGCTCGAACCTGCTCTACGGCTTCGTGGAAGGTGCTGCGGTCGTGGGAAGGACGGACGCTTCGGCGATCGCGACTGGTACGACCAACGACGGGATGCTGGCCGGTGCATTCGCTTCCTGCTGCTGCTGCTGCTGCTGTGGCGAGGCTGATGCGGTGGCTGTATCGACTGCAGCTGGAGCCGGGGACGCCGCGGGACTGCCAGACATGGCTTTCTCCCATATCCGGCGCCGCACGCACTCCCGGTTGTAGCGGTCGAGATCCTCGAGCGCGAGCTTCTGGCACAAGTTGCGTGTCTGCAGCGACGCGCTTGCAAAGAGCTCCTGCAGCTCGAAGAACGTCTTCTTCCTCGGCGGTGGGTCGCTGCTGCCGGTGTTAGTTGCTCCTGGTACTGAAGCTGCTGTTGCAGTGGTGGTGGCTGGAAGAGCTGGCAGCGCGCTCTCGTCTTCGCACATGCGACAGAAGAACTGGAACGCGGCTCGCGGAGGCAGCGGCTGCGGTGGCGGCGTGGACGACGGAACGAACGGCGTCCGTGGCGTCCCTGCGCTGGCTGCTTTCCCCGAAGCAGTACCTGCAGCAGAAGATTTCTGTGGCGTCGCGCGCGGTTTCTTCTTCGCGGGCTCGCTGATCGGGGGAGCGGGAGCGGGGACGGATCCATCGCCCGCCGCCGCTGCCGCCGCCGCCGCTGCTGCTGCTGCTGCTCTCGATTTGGCAGTCTCGTACTTCCGCGCTCTCTTCTTCACGGGCTTTGCTTGCACTTGAGCAGAACCGTCGACTGCTGCAGTTGGTCCTGTCCCTGCGACGCCTGCGGCTGTCGACGTTGCATCCAGAGCTCCAGACTCGGTGGTTGCCTGCGGCAGCATTGCGCCGGGTTTCTTTTTCAGAAACTTCTCGGCGACGAACGTGAGCGGCAGCGTCTCCTTCACGTTGAACGACTTGTCCTTCTGCCAGCTCTCAGGGATGCCCGTCGGTAGTCCGTAGACCGGGTACAGGTGGAACTGATGCCCAGGAAGAGCTGTGCCCGACGATGTCGCTGATGAAGCTGGAACACGAACTGCACTCTTTTGCTCCGTCGGCATCACCTGCACATTGGTAGCATCCATTTCGCCAGCGAGCGCGACATCGCCTTCAGATCGGGTTTCCTCTTTCACAAGCGTCTCTGCAGCGTTGACACGCGCTGCCTCTACAGTCCCACTGTCCTCAGCAGCAGCGGCAGGTTGGCTCGCCGCACGCTGCTTCTTCTGTCGCTTGTACTTGTCGTTGATCGCCTGCACACTCTGCGCAAAGTCCTCCGCGTCGGACGCCGGCAGCATCTCCTCCCCCACGCCAGCTCCAGCAGCAAGCTGCTCCTCGTGTGGAGCGGACGCGGGTCCAGGCACCTCAGCGTACGCGAGGAACTTCCAGAGCTGCTGCGCGGCGCGCGGCGAGATCGCCAGGCGATGCGTCTTGAGCAGCTTCTGCGCCACTTTCTCCCACCGAATGTGCGCTGCAGTCACACATCACAATCGCTATCAGTATACTCATATGCCAGACGAACATTGTGGGCATGGCGCGTTGTTACCTGGCGAGTGGTCGCGCTCGAGCACCTTCGGGTCCATGGAGCTGCGCTTAATCTGCTGTAGAATTACCTCACAGAGCAGCGTGCACTCGCGCGCCGTGTACTTGCCCAGCACTTTGCGCTGCTGCGTGCGCGCGCTCACGTCCGCGTCGCCCATGGTCGTCACCGCGCTCGAGGACGACAGCGCAGGCGACAACGACGACACCAGCGAAGCATTCGCACCAGATGCAGCAGCGCTGCCGCTGCCGCTGGCGCCTCCTGGCTGACGGCTCGGGGGACGCCGGCGACGCGTCGCAGAGTTTGGCGCCGCTGGCGCTGACGCTGCTATCGTTCGCGTTGGCGACGCTGGCGCTGCAGCATCTGGCAGCGTGGCAACAGCAGCAGCAGGATCAGCAGCAGCGCTGGCTTGAGGCTGTGGCAGCGCTGGCCCAAGCGGCTCGTGCTTCACCTGCGCGTTCGCCTGCGCGCCTGCTGCTTTCGCAGACGCTGCCGACTTTGGCGACAGCGCGCTGATATGCGACCGGCGGCGCTTGGTGATGCGCTCATTCTCCTCCACTGGTGCTGCTTCTGGTGCCGATGTAACAACGACAGTCTCGACCGCGTCGTCACTCTGCTTGTCCTTGGACGGCGCGTCGCCCGTCACCTGTGCACCTGCTGCACTCGAAGCTGTTGCTGGCGAGAGAGTCGCGAGCGCGTGCGTGGCGTACGTGGACTTGACCTGGCGGCGCGAGCGGCGCGTGCTCTGCGACTCGGGGGTCGTCGGCTGCGCTGCTGCTGAGGACGCGCCTGCGTCTCTCTCACCAGCGTCGACTGACAGCCTAGCAGCAGATGCAGCAGTGGCGGGCGAGGTGGCGCGGGGTGTGGGCTCGCGACGGGCCGAGCGCCGCGGCGCCGCCGCATCCGAGGCGGCCGCAGTCTCCGCCATGATGTCGCTCTGGCGCTTCCCGCGCTATTTGGAATGTGTATTTGAGGAATGCGACCCGCTCAAGTGCGAAATACGATCCACATGCAGCATCTAACCCGATACCGGCTTAAAGGTTTGATCGACTCTGGTCACATTTTCTCTCGCTAACATTCTAGTGGGTCTCTCAAATAGACAACGCGCGGCTTTCCGACACATCTCGCGTCCCAACCGCCAGCATGAGCGACGCCGTGAGCGCCAGCATCCTGCGCTGCGTGTTGCGCGACATCAAGACCCAACGGCAGCAGCAGCCAGATGCCACCCGTCTTGACGTCTCCGACACGCACGGCCAGCTGCTTGCAGCGCTGCCTGCCGCCGACCTGGCGCTGCTGCAGAGCGCGAGCCAGCTCGTGCATCGCGGCGCCGTGAAGCGCGTCACAGCGCAGCCGTCGCAGCGCAGCTTCTTCCGCGTCGAGTCGCTCAGCCGGTACCAGCAGAGCCAGCCACGCAATGGCGACGACTCGTACCGCGACGACGCGGACTCGTCGCTGAGTCACCCGAGCCACGCGCTGGACGCAAGCGGCGCGCTGTCGCAGCCCTTCGACGGCAGCATGGTGCGCGGCCGCGGACCCAATTACTACAACGTGCTGCCGCACTACTGCAGCTGCCAGGCGTTCCACGAGCGCACAGTCGTGCAAAGCCCCGTCGCCATGGTGCGTACACGCAGCACTTGCAGATATATACACGCTTCTGTGCAGACGAGAGCTGTCGATGGTTGGGGCTAACTGACTGGGGATCATGCGTGTCCAGTGCAAGCACATGCTCGCGGCGCTGCTGGCGGACGCCACGGGCCAGTGCCAGAGCCTCCCTATCCAGGACCTCGACTTCGCCAAGATGCTCTGCGCGCAGCTGGAGCCACCGCTGCCGCCGGGGCACAGCGAGCACTAGCACTCTCGCATCCGAATCGATATCGCGTTATGTATTTTCTGCTGGTTGCATATCGGAGCTGCTCGCCTTTTCTGTGGAGAGCTCAATGGTCGCATGGGTTTCAGACGAAGAAGAAGGAAAGCAAGGATCTGAAACCCATGCCAAGAGGCGGCTCGACGGCCGACGCTTGGCGCACTCTCCTCTCAGACTCGCAGACACCTGCGTCCGAGTCCACTTGCGCCTTCTCTCACTCGCTTCCGACCCGCGCCAAGCAGCCAGCTCAGCGCAGCCTAGACGAACCAACATGGTGCGTGTCTGAGGCTTCACGGCACCTCTCGACAGAGAGATGCTCACTGACTGAGCTTGTGTGCATGCAGATCCGCTTCTTCCTGCTGCAGAACCGCCAAGGCAAGACGCGCTTGTCGAAGTGGTACGTGCCGCCGCCAGACGACCAGGACAAGGCGCGCCTCGAGGCCGAGATCCACCGCCTCGTGGTCGGCCGTGACGCCAAGCACACCAACTTCATCGAGTTCCGGTCGTACAAGATCATCTACCGCCGCTACGCCGGGCTCTTCTTCATCCTCGGTGTCGACGTGACCGCGAACGAGCTGCTCTGCCTCGAGACGATCCACTTGTTCGTCGAGCTGCTCGATCAGCAGTTCTCCAACGTCTGCGAGCTCGACATCGTCTTCAACTTTAACAAGGTACCGTCCGTCCTGCCGTCCACGAGTCTCTCGCACGAGCATCTCGACTCAGCGCTGTTTGCTGTCTTGTGCGCTATGCTTTGTCATCAGGTTTATTCGATGCTGGACGAGTACATCCTGGGCGGCGAGGTCCAAGAAACCTCCAAGCGCGAGATGCTCGAGCGCATCCGGGAGCTCGAGAAGCTCGAGTAGCTCCGTCAGTCTCCCAGCCAGCCATTCAGCAGTTCCTCCACTTTCCGCCACTCCCCAGTCTAAACTATCAATACACGCACCATCCCCCCAGCGAATGACAACAGAGTTGGCTGCATGCTGCGCTGTGTATGAGATCTTCAATTCTATTAGGGTGTATCGCTCCATCGTGCATGTGGATGAGTGTCCAGCTGGCTACAGCGGATCGCTTGAGCTCTCCAGCTCGGTGATCTGCTGCTGCGCCGGCGGCGGCTTTTCTTGTGTTTTCTCCTGCCTGAAGAAGTCATTGCTGACGAGGCAGCGCACGATCTGCAGCATCTGGTGCTGCTCCACGCGCATGTCTTTCTTCAGCAGCTTGCGCAGCAGCGAGCCCTGTTCGCTCTTCCACTGCTCCTCGAGTACCTTCTCCGACTTGCTGGGCTTGTTTGCGTGCTTCGCCTTCACTTTCGCCGCGGCTTCCTCGATCTGCTGCGCGTCGTGGCTGTACAGACACGTGTCGCCCTTGGAGCACTTGCCCTTCTGCAGCATGCTCCGGCACGGCACGCTCTTGCGGTCGTGGCTGAACTTGCACTTGTCGCCGAAGTGGCACTGGTTGCGTAGGAAGTTCTTGCAGAGCCACACGCGCTTCTGGCGCTTGAGCGACGGCTCCCCGCCTTCTGCTGCTGTTGCTGCCGCGCTTGGCACCGCTTCACCCTGTCCGTCAGTACTGCCATTCGCAGTCGACCCGGAGTGGTCTTCGTCGACCTCGCCGTCCTCCAGTCCGTCGCCGTTGCTGTCTACCGTCGCACTCGAGAGCTTGCGTTTCTTCGACTGAGCCTGCTGCTGCTGCCCCTGCTCCTGCTCTGTTGTCGCTGCTGGCTGCTGCTCGTCGACTGGTCTGGTCGCCGACGGCCACTTCTTCCGACGCTCGGCGCGCCACTGCGCGATGTCCTCGGGCGAGTTCCCGACGAGCACCATGAACTTCTGGCCCTCGATGTCGATCTCCTTGAGCCCGTGGCCGGCGTACTGCCCGTGCGCAGTCTGGAAGTGCGCGCCGACGACGCGCTTCGAGGCCGAGAAGTCGCAGTTCGGCGCGTGGCACGCCACGTGGGTCTTGACGTGCGCGTCAAACTGCGACTCCATCGTGAACGACTTCTCACAGTTCTCGCAGCTCCACTGCGGCTGCTGCTTTACGTCCTGCACAGGTGGACAGTCCACGAGCGGCGCGCCGTATCGATGCTGCTGGACGTTGTCGTGTTGCTGTGGCACACGAGTATCCTCTTGCTCGGGACTCTCAGTGGAACCATAGTACGACGATGGCGCTGGCTGGAACGTGGACGAAAGTGGCTGCTGCTGCTGTTGCTGGACATGGTGGTGGTGGTGGTGATCCTGCTGAGACGGATGCTGTGGCTGTGCCTGGTATGGAGCTGGTGGCTGCGGCTGTTGCTGGTACGAAGGCTGCTGGTAGTTGCTGTTCGTCGGTGGTCGCTGTCCTCGATGACTCTGCGTGGACTGGCAGTCCTGAATCCAGTGCCCTGGCTGCCCGCACTTGTGGCAGCAGTACGTCGGCGGCGGCGGACGCGAGCCCTGCTGCAGCTGCTGGTAGTGTGGCGGCTGGTGCTGTGGTGGAGCTGGCTGGGATCGCGGCAGCGGTGGCTGCGGCTGCGGCTGCTGGTGATACTGCGGAGGAGCTGGCGCTGCGTACACGGGCTGCGCATACTGCTGATGAGACTGGTGAGGCTGTGGCTGGTGGTGAGGGTGGTAGCCGCCAGCGTGGCTCATCACGACAGGCTGAGCGTAGCTGCCCGCTGGTCCAGGCGGCAGCGGTGGCGCTTGATGAACTGGCTGGTACGGAGACTGCGGCGGCTGATAGGCTGGTTGATACTGGGGCGGCTGTGGTGGCGGTGCGTGGTACTGCAACTGTGGCGCTGGCATCGGTTGGTGTTGCTGAGGCTGCGTGCTCACTGGCGCGTACGCCTGCTGTCTCGAGTAGAGCGCATCGCTGTAGCTCGACTGAGGTTGCTGCTGCTGCTGAGGTAGAGGCTGATACGACGGGGGCTGAGGCGCTGGTGCTAAAGCAGGAGACTCTCGCAGTGGCGGCGCGGGCATCTTGGGCAGCGGCGGCACGAACTCACTCGCGCTCTGCTGCTCCGACAAAGGCGTCGGTGGCGGCGGTTGGCTCGGAAGCGGCGGCACCGGCGCGGAGCCAGCGCTCATATCGTGCGGATGCTGAGGCTGGGACGGCAGGCTGCTGCTGCTCGGTGGATATGCTGGCGGAGCGCCATAGCCACTGCTGTGTTGTGCGAATCCATGTTGAGGCTGGTACGGTGGCTGCTGCTGCTGCTGAGGATGATGATACATTGGCTGCTGCTGCTGCTGTCCACCATTCGCATACGCACTGCCATTCGGGAAGCTCGGCGCTGCACCTCTGCCATTCGTATGCTGATGCTGCATCGGAGCTGCTGCTGGTGCTGGAAGTGGTGCGGCGTAGTACGCGTCTCCGTTGCTATTGCTGCTGCGATCCATCACGTGGCTCTGCGGTCCGTAGTCTTCAAAGAGCGGCTGCTGGCTCTGCTGCTGCTGCTGGCTGTGGTTGTTGTAGTGATTGCGCTGCTCGCTGTGGTGGTGGTGATACGAGTGTCCGAAGCCGCGGCCGCGGCCACCTCCTCCGCGTCCTCGACCGCCGCCGCGTCCTCCGCCGCGACCTCCTCGGAACCCGCGTCCACCGCCACGCCCGCCGCCTCGGAACCCGCGTCCGCCGCCGCCATGCTGCTGCTGGCTGTGGTACTGCGGCTGCTGCTGGTACTGCTGCTGCTGCGGGTGCTGCTGGTACTGGTCCATGGCGCTGCCTCGAGCGAGCGAGTGCGAGAGAGAAGAGAGTGCGATGCCGAGTGCCGTGGGATCCAATCGCGACGTTTTGCTCTCCTCCACCGACTTTTTCAGGGCCGTTCCGGACTTGCTCCTTTTTTCCTATTTTGTGATTGCAGCAGCCCTAAAATACGAATGCAACCGAGTTGAGGGTTGAACCGAACAGAGCGCTCTGAAATGGAGACACGATCTCCCTATTCTATTTTATGAATAGGCAGTGTCCGCTGGAAGCCCTCCGAAGATGTCGTCGGGAGGTCGTCGGCACGAGAGCGCCACCACCAAGCTTGCTAGCTCTCTCGTCTCCCAAGCCCCCAAGCCTCCCACCCAGCTCCCTCCAAGTCAGAAGGAACTGTCTAGTGTCATACTAACCTACACATGCATACCCGAGGAGGTGGAGCGGGAGCGTTGCGGAGCTCGATGTCGTCTGCAGCGATGGCGCGATGGAGAGCGTGACGGAGGTGGATGCGGAGCCGGTTGTCGACCAGGTGCCACTGAGCTCGAGGCTCGGACGATTCTTCTTGCTGATGCTTGCGGAGGTTCCGGTTCTGCCAGAGGAGCGAGAAGACGATGCTGCGGGTGATGTTTCACGCCAAGA
>JAADWH010000470.1:0-21476 GCA_023335995.1 Globisporangium nagaii
CCCCCCCCCCCCCCCCCCCCTCCCCCAACGGACAGCACTGCGGTGCGAAGGCAAGCTCCAGCCTGAAGCCTCCAGTCCTCGTGAAGCGCGTTTGGGTCTCCACCGTCGTTCCGCTGTTTGCAGCGTTCCGTTTCGCATCCACTTCAAGTGGATGGTGATTTCGATGAACGCCATCCGGGAGATGGGAATCCACCGAGATGTGCAAAGGCTGCCAGCCTCGCCTTCATTTTGCTCGCAGAAGACTAAACGCGCGTTGTGCTCTGTTTAGTACTCGGCAGCTGCTCCACAACGTCTGCGCTCGGGGAGCACGAGAGCTCGGGGAGTACGAGAGCTCGATGGTGCTCGCCGCTGTTCGTGCCCACCGCGTCTGTGCCGGAAGAGCCCACTGTCCATGCTGGACAGTCCAACACCCGAGCCACCGCGGCTCTTGCGCTCGAGCAGGCTGCGGCAGGCAGCGCGCTTGCCTCGCGCTTGTGGCGAAGGAGCGTGCGGCCCGACAAATTTTGCAGCTTCAGACGCTTGTTCGCAGCCGGATAGACGCGCTGCGCATCCCGGACTCATGCTCGATGCGCTGGATCCCAAAGGTGATGAGGGCGATCCTCGCGTTGAACCTGGCGCTCTCTTCTTTCCGGAGAAGCAGGCGTCAAACGGCGCACACTTCTCGTGTGTGTACGAGCAATTCGCCTTCCGCCTCGAGAGACCCGCAGAAGGCAGCCGGATCGCAAGCTGGGCTCTTGTGCTCGCTCACTTCTCCTCTCGCAGCCTCGAAGCCACGCCGATCGACTCCTTCTCTCGCACCGCCAAAGCCACCACCGCCATCAGCATGGTCGCCAAGTGGATCTTCGCCGCCACCCACGCCGTCGCCGTCGCGCTGCTCTACCAGGCGAGCCCCACGTGCGCGGCGCTCGCGCTCGGCTGCAGCAACTGGTCGAGCCACTACCAGAAGAACCTCGAGGGCGTCTGCGTCTGCAACGCCACGCAGTGCGACTCGGTCTCGAACGACTACCTCGCGCTCAAAGCGAACGAAGCGAGCCTCTACCGCACGTCGCGCAACGTCGGCGAGCGACTGCTCCATGAGAAGCTCGCGTTCGTCGACGGCGCCGCCGCCGACGCCGACATCACGATCGACCCGGCGACAAAGTACCAGAAGATCATCGGCTTTGGAGGCGCGTTCACGGACGCGGCGGCGATCAACCTGTACAAGGTCACGCCCGATCTGCAGCAGAAGATCCTCGACGCGTACTTCGCGGAGAGCGGGATCCAGTACACCACGGCGCGCATCCCGATCGCGTCGACCGACTTCTCCGAGTCCGTCTACTCGTACAACCCGAAAGTCGACGACCTCGCCATGGAGAACTTCTCGATCGACGTCGACCGCGCGCCAAACTCGCACAAGCTGGAGATGATCAAGCGCGCGCTCGCTACCACCAAGCGCGAGCTCTCGATCTTCGCTTCGTCCTGGTCGCCGCCTGCCTGGATGACGGTCACGAACACGACGGAGAACGCCAAGTTGAAAGGCTCTCCCGGCGACGCGTACTGGAAGGCGCTGGCGCTCTACTACTCCAAGTTCATCACCGAATACAAGAAGGAAGGCATCAAGATCTGGGCTCTCACGACGCAAAACGAGCCCGACGAACCGCTCATCAAGCTCAACGCATGGCAGAGCCTCCGCTTCACGACCGAGATCGAGCGCGACTTCATCAAGAAGGATCTCGGCCCGCTCCTGAAGGCGAACCACCCGGACGTGAAGATCATCATGATGGACGACAACAAGTCGCACCTGCCGAATTGGCTGGCGGCGCTGACCGACCCGGAGGCGCGCAAGTACGTGAGCGGCATCGGTATCCACTGGTACTCGAACTTCGACTTTCCGCTCGGCAACGGGGGCAGCTTCGCCGAGATGAAAGACTTCTACGCAAAGTACCCGGACGTGTTCATGCTGGGAACGGAGGCTTGCGAGGGCTACCTCCCCGACATATTGTTCACGAGCACTGGTGCGGGCGTCAAGATCACGGACTTCAATATCGTCTGGTGGCGAGCGCACAACTACGCGAAGGACATCATCAACGACCTCACGAGCTTCGCCTCTGGCTGGACGGACTGGAACCTCGTGTTGGACACGAACGGCGGACCGAACTGGGCGAAGAACTTCGTCGACGCGCCGATCCTCGTGGACGAGAAGGGTGGCAAAGAGTTCTATAAGCAGCCGATGTACTACATCATGGGCCACTTCTCCAAGTTCCTCACCCCCGGCTCACAGCGCGTGAAGTTCGACGCGGCGAGCAAGAGCACCTCTCGCCTGAGCAGCGTGGACTGGACTGCGTTCCTCACCCCAGAAGGGCGATACGTCGCGATCTTGAACAACATGGGCAAGTCGGACCAGACGGTGAAGATCATGGCGCCGAACAAAAAGCTCGTGCAGGTGCTCCTGCGCTCGGAGGCGATCCAGACTCTCGTGTTCAACGCCTAGATCGAGTCTCTCTCTCCGTACCATGCTCGTCGATGTGCAACTGCGTCAGAATCGTTTTGTAGCTGCCGGACCCGCTTGCCGATACTCGAATACATGCATCTTCAAGTCACCTTCGGTACCGATTCTTGTTGCTGTGCGGAGATCATCGCCAGTCGCTTGCCACCAAAGATCAACTCGGATCGCTGGCTCGACCGTTGCAAGCTCGAATGGACAGGGATCGAAGCACTTCTGGTGACCAAAATACACTCCACATCGCCCGCGGCGCTCGCATGCGCCGCTCGCATCCGCGCTTGCTGCCGGAGAGCGCTCTCGCTATGGGTCACACTCGCTCCGATCCCAAGCAACTAACGACGCTGGCGTTCAGCGACTCGTTCAAAGCGCACTTCTCGCAGCTCCGCGACCCGTCACAGCCGAGTCCGACCACAGCACTCCACACCTGCGCCTTGAACGGCAATGCGAGCCTCACCGAGCGTCTGCTGCTGAAGAAGAGCGCCTGTGTTAACGCTGTTGACAGCGTGAGATCCGAAGCTCGCGGCTCTTTTTGCACCAGATGTACTTATGGAAGCAGAATGCGCGACGGCCTCTCACATGCCCGCATGGCGCTGCTCTCGCTTTTGTGCTGTGCCAACAGACTGGCTGTTCGCCACTGCACCACGCCGCGCTGATTGGACGGACGAGCATTTGCGCATTGCTGCTCAGGCACGGCGCCGACGCGAACGCGCTCACTGTCGCCGGCAACAGCCCGCTGCACAAAGCGGCGCAGAGTGGACACCCCGCCGTCATCAAGCTGCTGCTGGATGCTGGAGCCGACCGCAGCGCAGTCAACAATGTGCGAGCCCGTCGGCGGCGATACATGCAGCATACACATGCGATGGTGCGGTGGACTGCGACTAACGATCGCTATGCATGGCTCGACGCAGAGAGGAGAGAGCGCGCTCGCGCTCGCCAGCACGCGCAGACACACGGACGCCATGGCGCTCCTTCGCGACTGAAAGCGCACGCGCCAACTTCAACACTTCGATGCGAAGTCAAGCTTCGAAGTATGACTCGATTATAGTATAAACACGTCGCAAGATGGGAAAGCTATCGATGACCATCACTCGCGATGGCAATGTTTCCCCTCTCGAATCTGATTCCAGCATTTGTGCATGCAATCTCGCGCCTCAGTTGCGTTTTCATCGCCAGCATCGCTAGCATCGCAACCGCAGGCGACGGCGCCATGGCGAAGGGCGGGAAGACGAGCATCGGATACGTGTACAGCGTCATGCAGGAGCTGCAGCAGCTGCGCGACAAAGCGGCGGCGCTGGCGGACACGAACCGCGAGCTCGCGAAGGCGCTGGTGCGGATGGATGCACACCATTTGCACATTCGTGGTGGTCGCTAACAACTGGACTGTCGCATGCAGAACGAGACGAAAGTGGAGCTTGCGAAAGGTATGTGCATCACGAGTTTGTGTGTGTGCGTATACGACCGGCTCCAGTCGTGCGTTTCTGACGGCAGCGCTGCCTGCATCAGCGAAAAGCGCGCAGAGCACTCAGTTCTCGCAGAAAGGTGAATGTAATTTGCAAATGACGGGTTCGTTGCGGCGATGCATCATCTGATTGATTCCGAGCCGCCCCGATCCAGTGGAAGCATGGATGAAGGTGCACTGCAGGAGGCCAGACGGTAAAGCATACCTCCACAATGTACCTTGCCTCCGAGGTTCGTCAAGTGACAGTGTGCTTGATCGCTTTCTGCAGTTCGTGATCAGTCCATCCAGTGCGATCTCCTGGATTCGACCGCGTCGAGCTCCCGTGCACACACTGATCCAGATGAAGTGCGTGCACGTGCTGGTGACCGCATGTGCACGACCAATTCTCCAGCGCGGAACCCGAAGCATGCTCCGATCGGCTGCAAAGCGCTCGAGTTCTCACCGAGTTGTCCTCCGAAG
Organism: Globisporangium nagaii; assembly: GCA_023335995.1. NCBI lineage: Eukaryota > Oomycota > Peronosporomycetes > Pythiales > Pythiaceae > Globisporangium > Globisporangium nagaii. Next base: position 4,401 of record JAADWH010000470.1, read on the forward strand.
GGCAAAAAGGCTAGGAAGTCTCTCTCGCCCCCCACAAGGCTCGCGAAACGAGAATTGGTGCTGCCAGAGAGGAGTCCGATCAAGCCATCGATCAGGAGTAGAGCAAACAGCAAGGTTCGTTTGCGAAATGGTGATTGCGGACAGAGGAAGGACTGCCACTTACGGATGAAAGAACTGGCACCGTGTCTCCAACAGCCGCGCGCAAGAGCGAGCGGGTCGCGCGCAGACAGCAATGTGCATTTTGGCGTGATCTCGACCATAAACGAGGTTGGCTGCGCACGTCCCGACACAGCGAGAGCCTGTGAGCCTGTGACTGACACTTGTGTTGCTTGCTGAACATGTTTGTCTGAAAGGACACTGAAATGACAGCGAGGTCGTCGCTCCGAAGCGAGGCGAGAAGCCCACAGGTTCGAGCCCGCTCGTTCGAACCCGCTCATTCGAACCCAACCGTCTGCACTCTGCCACTGACTACACCCTTCTTGCTCAAGCTGGAGCTGAGGAGGCGACTTCGGCTCCGAGATCAGAGTGTTTCCTACGTCGAGCCGAAGCTGAACGTGAAGATTCGACAGGTAAACAAACGCTGCTCGGTGCCTTTGTTTCTGACACTTTGCCGGCTTCTTCGAGTGTTCAGCTGCAAACATGGCTGCTTCTGCAGGGAGACTACTACGGGCTGCTGAAGCGAGCCTCATCCGCGAGTCCGACGCACCAAACGAGCCCGTTGCGATCCCGCGTGGAGAAGAGTGCAGAGCGATCGGAGTATATCATCACTGTGTTCGGACAGCAGCGAAGCCCCTTCCAGAGACGCGCGCGCCGTCACGCCAAACAGATCTCATACGCGGAACCGAAACTCAACACGAAGCTGCGCCAGGTGCGCGAGCGAGTGCTGTCTGTGCGTGACTACCCCGCCGTCACGATCTCGCTCACGAAGTGGCGTCTTTGCGGTCTTGTCAGGGAGACCGGTTCACATTCACGACATGAGCTGGCATCTGGCGCCTCCGGAGCGGCTTGTTCGGTGGTGCAGAGCCTCTCCGTAAATAGCAGCAAGGCAGCGTGTCCTCAGGACGCTCGCGTGCATCGGCGACGCATCCGTTGGATTGGCTTGCGTGGATCCTCGAGCGTATCCATTCTCCTCTGCAGATGGTTTCAGGTCGCTCTTGTGAGCGTGCGACATGAGAGCACTCGAATTTTGCCAAGGGCTAAAATTAGTGGCTTCTGAGCCTATTTTAGACGTAGAAGAGCCACAGAGACAGCAGAAACATTCAGACGGCAGCAACAGCAAGTCGCACGCGAGAAGGCGAGCAGGAGAGCACGAGGGCGATCACGCAGGGCAATTGGCAATCGTCCTCCAGAGCAGCACAGCACACCGCGCGAACGAACCCCTCCCATCTGCAACTACCACCATGGGCTGCGTTAGCTCCAAACCTGTACGTGCCAGCATGTGTGTCTGTCTGCCTGGATGAATGAATGAGCTTGCGCGCCTCTCTGCAGGAAGGGACGGGCGACAAGGTGGCGAAGGAGCGCGCGCTGATCCTCTGCTGTGTGCTGCTGCTGCTGCTGCTGCTTGGTATATGCAGGACAATGAAGTGATCAACACCGAGCCTGCGGTCCACGCGAGCGGTGCGGAGAAGGCGGCCGTGCACGAAGAGCGCGCGCCGACGGAGGCGTCGGGCAACCCGCCGAACCCGAACAGCTTCGAAGAGCAGTACACGCTCGGCAAGATGATCGGCTCGGGCACGTTCTCGGTGGTTCGCGACGCGATCCACAAGCCGACGGGGCAGAAGTACGCGATCAAGTGTATCAAGCGCGAAGGCTTGACGGCGGAAGACATCGAGGCGCTGACCACGGAAGTCGCCATTCTGAAGCAGGTCGGTTCTCGTTTCCCACTCGGCAGCACCGGCGAACCACGTGCGTTGTGTCACCACTCACACTTCTTGTTCTTGTTCTTACTGTTGCTTCCTGGCAGATGAACCACCCGAACATCATGATCCTGCACGACTTCTTCGCCGAGGAGAAGTACTACTACCTGGTGACGGAGTTCATGGCTGGCGGCGAACTCTTCGACCGCATCGTTGAAAAGGTGAGCTGCTGACGAACAAGACGCGTATGTGAATGATCAGAGTGCTGACTGTGATCTTCGCTCACTCTCAAACACTGCAGTCGTACTACAGCGAGCGTGAAGCGAGAGACTTGGTCAAGCTGCTGCTGGAAGCCATCAAGTACTGCCACGACTCGGACATTGTCCACCGCGACTTGAAACCGGAGAACCTGCTGCTCACCAGCAAGGACGATGATGCGTCGATCAAGCTGGCCGACTTTGGCTTCGCGAAGAAGATCGAGTTCAACGGCGAGGGTCTGGTGACCGCGTGCGGGACGCCAGGCTACGTGGCTCCGGAGATTCTGGAAGGACAAGCGTACGGCAAGGGCGTCGACATCTGGAGCATCGGTGTGATCACGTACATCCTGCTCTGCGGTTACCCGCCGTTCCACGACGACAACCACAACGCGCTCTTCAAGAAGATCAAGAAGGGCAAGTTCCAGTTCGACTCGCCGTACTGGGACCACGTGTCGGACGACGCGAAGGATTTGATCTCCAAGATGCTGATCGTGAACCCCGCAGAGCGGTATGCCAATGTTTGCTGAGTTGCCTGCAGCGGAGCTGGTAGTGGTGCTTGAGACTGACTTGTTTTTTTTCCTTCTCTGGTATGTGTTATTTTGTGTGTCCATTGCAGCGCCACTGTCGGCCAGCTTCTTGAGCACCGATGGGTGACGGGCAACGAGGTCGCCACGGTGCAGCTCACGAGCGCGCTGGAGGAGCTGCGCCGCTTCAACGCTCGCCGCAAGTTCAAGGCTGCGGTCAGCACCGTCCAGGCGACGATCTCGCTCAACAAGGCGTTCAGCAAGAGCAAGTCGACTGCGTCGGACGACGGCGCGTCGCTGAAGAGCGGCGAGGCGGCCACAGCGGACGACGTCGCGGTGGAGCTGACTTCTTAGACGCTCGACTGCGAGTACTTTTTCTTTTTTAAATTTGATATGACGCTACAGCTGAGCAGCGGAGGAAGAGAATATAAGACGGACGGCTGCTAGCTCGGTAGCACCACCATCGCCACCATCGCCATCGCCGTCGTGGATTGCTTTTGCTGCTGGGAGGCAAGTGATGCCGAGTCGCCGCGCTCAAATCCAGCGAACTGTTGAAGTCGCACGTTGCTGGAAAAGAGTTTTGCTGGCTCGGAAATCGACTTTGAAGTTGTCCGTTGAGGGGTCACGTTGGCTCCAATTTTTTTCGAAAGCGACACGCATTTCAGCAGTTGAGCTCTTCCTCGCCTTCTCCACAGCCATCCTCGCTCGCGCCACTGCTGCCATGTTCGGGTCGGCGGCAGCGGACCTCGAGGACTACCAGGCGCACCAGCGCCAGATCGTGCGCCACTTCGCGCCGCACCTGAGCAACTCGGCGCTGGCGTCGCAGGAACGCGTGTACTTTGCGCTCTGTCTGGCGCGCGTCGCGCTCGCGCTCGTGCTGCCGTCGTGCGCGATTTTTTACCTCCATGACTCGTTCATCGAGACGCCCGTGTTCGCGCTCGCGTCCGTCGTGTGCGTGATCGAGCTCGGGCTGGCGATGGTGCGTGTGCGTGTGCGTGCTGAGTTTCTCCATGCTGTGGTGGGCGTGTTGCTGACGCTGCTGTGCTGGTTGCTGCGACAGTATCGATTCTTTGTGCTGTGGCCCGAAGGCTTACGCATGCGCTGGAACTACTGGCATGAGGTACGCGCTAGCTCGACTTTGCGAGCGCTCTGTGATCAGACGTGCCCACTTTGGCTGACTGCTGCTGGCTGCTGGCGTGCCTTCGCTGTAGATCGAGCTCTCCGAGGACTGCTACAAACTCAAGATCCTCGGGTACTACCACCGCAAGATCGAGAAGTTTGCCGGCCGCTTCCCGCTGTCGATGTCGCCGTCGCAAATCCGAGCGTACTACTGGCGCCACAGCGTCGTTCTTCTCACTCTGTTCACGGGCTCGTACGTGGCGAGCATGGCGCTGCTGCTTCAGAGCTCGTCCAGCGACACAGCCGTGCGCATGTGGGTCTTGTACGCCCTGAGCATCGCAAGCGCGCTCGTCGTGCTGCGCATCGCGAAGATGCATCTCATCGAGATCCCCCAGGTGCTGGCGCTGCGGAGTCACCCAGAGGTGCGTTCTACCGCGCGCACGAGGATAATTGCTGCATTGCGGAGCTGAAGCCTAACAGTCGTGCTGCGTCTCTCGCTGCACCACGTGTCCATCCGGCCGAGCAGTTTGCGGCAGACTTGGTGCGCAGAACCGAAGCGATCCCGTTCGCTCGGCCCGTGGCGACGTACCAAGCGACCGCCAGCGAGCGGATATCCGCGCCGATCGTCGAAGTGGCGGTTGACAAGAGCCAGCAGCAATACCAGCAGGACTGCGTGTAGCGCCGACGAGAGGCTGGCAGCGCAAGGTTGTGTGTGTCTGCCTGACAGCGACAAGACGTGTGAAAAACTTGGTGTGCTCGTGAACTGCGAGTCTGCTGTTTCGTCTGCGGCTCTGTCGGATCAGCTACATGTCGTCTGGTGTATTGCTGTTGTAACACTCGAGACAAGTCGTGCGCCAGCGACGGACGCCATCGCATTCGACGTAGGAGTGAGCTATTGAGGCTGCTGAGTCCGAGTTGCGTGCGATGGAGCGCTCAGGCGGTGGACGATGGCGGTCAGTGAGGTTGGCGAGGTCGTCGAGGTTGTGTTCGTGCAACAATGGACACGCACAAAATTGCGTTAACCGGCACACCGGCTAAAGCAGTAAAACCCAACCGAGGGTTCTTCGCAACCCGATTTTGAATTTGCTGCGCGCCATTTTGCGGACAGCAAGCAGGACGCAGCAACCGGCGCATGCAGCTCAGCCTGATGAGCATGGACGACGAGGACGACACGTACGGCTTCGGCTCCTTCTCCGACCTCTTCGACGGCGCCAGCAGTGGACACCCCGCTAGCGGTGCTGCCAGTGGCGGCGTGTCGGCATCTGCGCAGCCGCCGCCGATCGCAAGAACACCAAGCGCCAAGCAACTCGACGTGCGCGCCATGAGCCGCCTCTGGGTCTCGGAGCGCGCATTGACGGACTTTGAGCAGCGGCACAGCCACGCCGCAGAGCCGCAGAGCGATGCCAAAGTCAAGCAGTACCAGCACGTGTCCGCAAAGTTCGACGGCGTCACGATCGAAGGCGGATTGGGCTCCGTCTGCTTCGTGCACTCGTTTGGTGCGGAAGCTGCGGGGAGCGGGCTACTGTGGATCCAGACGCGTCAGTCGGACTCGAACGTGCAGGAGAAGCGCAAGAAAGAGCTGCAGGACATCACGAACCAGCGGTGCGCCAGCGCGCTTGCTCTCTGTGGGGTTACCGCATGTCCATAGCTCACTGATGTCTAACTGTTGTTCCGCAATGCGCCACTCGATAGAACCAGCAGCGGCTCGTACGGAGACAACGCCTCGAAGAGTGACAGCGCCAAGTCGTCGTCTGCAGTGTTTATCCGCACAAGCGATATTGCCGACGCTGTGGCGAAGCGGATACAGAACACTGTGCGAGGCATCGCGTTGACGCTGCGGAGCGGGAAGCAGTTTGAGATCGCGTTCATGCCTGGTGCGCCGGCGTATATCACTGGACATGCGAATGGAGTGCCTCGTCTACTGACTAACAGCTATGGATAATGCTGTGCATTGTGCAGGTCCGTTTGTAAATGCGGGCGACCAGGAGGAGCTCCTCGCGATTGTGCAGCAGTCCATGATCGCAGCCTCGGCGAGCTCCAAAGGCAACACTCCAGCAACGCCGACCAGAAACAGCACGCGCAAGAGCGCATGCATTGAGCACGCACAGAAAGGGGTGGAGGCTGCTGTGATGAGCAGCCAGGACGCGAGAACCGCCAGTGCTTCGACAACGCGCTCGTCGCCTCCAGCTCCAGCTGAGGCAAAGTCGCAGCGAGGCTCGGTTGTTTCGCGATACACTTCACCAAAGCGGACCAGCCCAGGGTCCAAAGCGAGCAGCAGCAAAGCCAACGCTGCAGAGGAGAAGAAGGAGAGCGACCCAGTGAGCAAAGAAGCGGTTCGAGGAATGGTGCGAACGTACCTGTCGCTCGACGAGCGGAGCGACGCAGCCATCCAGTTGGCTCGAAAGGTACTGATCGCGCTCTCTACTGCGTAGCTGCCACTGAGCTGCTGCTGCTGCTGCTGTTGTTGGAGGCGACTCTAACTGTGTGTGAGTTTCAGGTGCATGCACTGTCAGGCTACCACGTGGGTCCGATGGCGAAGAAGTTCCCAAAGTTCTCTGCTGACCCAGCGTACCGGAAGAAGACTGTCGGGCTGCTCTCAACGTTCCTCGAGCGCATGAATCAGGAGTGGAAGTTCGCGGAGGAGGAGCGCGAGCAGAGCACGAGAGCGAAAGCTGCACGAGGGCAAAGCGACTCGCTCGAGTACACGGACATGGACACAAACGAGCGGATACCAGTGCAAGTGTACCAGGAGCGATACCTGAAACACATTCGCGCGCACGACGTGAATCCAGTCATCCATTTGATGCCTGTGCGCGCCGCTCCCGCGACCACTACGTCTACTGGTCGTATTGCCGGTGCTCCTTCCGCTCCCGCTTCGATCGTCAATCGAGAGCCAGCCGACTCTGCGCCGACGCTGCCAGCCCATGTCGACGCGAAGTCTGTCAATTCGCTCAGCACCTTGTTGGGCATCGATATTTCGAAGAGTTGCATCATGGACGACGATTTCTTCAAGCAGAGCAAGCTCAGCTTTGACGGTACGTCCCATGAACTGGGCCGTTGGAGATGATCCCTTGCACGATACTGATAGCTCTGTCGTGCTTGCTTGTTTGCACAGACTCAGGATCGTGGCTCAGTGTGGAGTCCAACTCCGATGGAACAGATCTCCCGAACGATGCAGTCGCAGCGCTCCAGGACGCAAAGGACGAGCTGTGGCGAAGCTGGGAGGCAGCTCTGTGCACTTACTCCCAGCGACGACAGAATGTACTTCTCCAGGCTGGCGGAGAACAGAGTGGAGCTGGAAAAGAGGTGTCCGCAAGCTCAACGGATGGCGCCGGGGTCTCTCGCGATGCGGTCGCAGCAGGTAGGATGCCACCACCTTGTACTTATCCTGTTCCTGGTTTCTAACATCTACGAACGTGTTGTTGTGCTGCGATTCCTAGACTTGCGGAAACGAGCTCGAGATCGACGACGAAGCATCGTTCAGCCAAGCTCAGTAAGCTCTTTTGGCGACCGCCAGGAAGCTCAGGCTGCGTTGATGGGTGAGGCGATTGTTGTGGCGCCTGCCACACCTGATGAAGGCGCTGCGAGATCAAAGAGGAGACGATCATCCGAGTCTGGCATTCGCTCTAATGCCGAGACAGACTCTGTTGCATCCATGCAAGCTGCTCGTCGAAAATCTCGGCGCCAGAGCATCGTTGGCGTGGTGCAGCTGGAATTGAGCGAAGACGCTGAAGAGAAGACGGGTACTAGCGACTCGCCGAAGACAAAGGGCAAGTCGCCTCGACGACGCCGATCGACAACTCCCACGAAAGACGGCGGCAAGGAGAGCAGCAGCAGCAGTGAGAAGACCGCCGCAGCTGCGCTCTGCGAGCTGTGCTACAACGAGAACGCGCTGGTGCGGATGAACCCGTGCGAGCACGCTGTCTGCGGCACGTGCTGGTCGCGCCTCGCACCAGCCTCCGAGAGCAGCAGCGTCGCGCGAGTGTGTCCATGGGATCGCGAGTCCGTGACAAAGCGGTAGGGTGAGCGAGAGAGCGAAGGGTTGAATGAACGAGGCACTCGATTCTCTTCCGAGTCGCATGTCAGCGACAGCGTGTGGCAAAATAGAATGCGAGCGGTGAGTTTTTGGGATCCGCATGAAGGAACGGTGTGCATTTAGTCTCTGTGGCGAGTGGATCAGGTGCTGGGTGACAGACGACGGCAAAAGCGCCATGTTCGGGAGACTCCAGGCGACGCGCTTCCCAGGTGCGTGCGTGGAATGCGTTGTTGCGGGCGGCACTCGTGCGTCTGCAGCTCTGTGTTTGTGCTCCGCCAAGAACTATCCGCATCCGCTCACTCCATTGCGCGGTGCAGATGAGAATCGATGCTGCAATCGTCAAGCGTGCAGCTCCAGGTGAGCACGATCAGCTGCATCGTTGACTCCTCCTCGAGACGTTGCTGACAGGTCTACCTTCGCACCATTCGCTGCTCTGTAGGACAGCTGCGAGTGCGCAACCCAAGATCTCTCTCGCGAAGGCGACCCAAGCGTCCGATCGGCTGCTCAAGTGGAAAGCAGAGAGCGACGCAAAGAGTACGAGAGCAGCCAGCGCACTATCTCACTCACATGGCTGACTCTTGATGATCTATCTGCTTTCGTACCAGTCCGAGTGCAGTCACACGCGCAGCAGGAAGCGCGCGACCAAGAGGACGCCGAGATTGTGGCTGCTGCGACCCGGAAGCTGCCGCGTGAGCGCGTGAGCGCCGCTGCGAAGCGCAACTTTGAGGTCGCGAGCGCCGCTCAGTGGCGCAAACTGCGGCTGCGTACGCAGAGCGAGCAGCTCCAGCTGGAGGAAGAGACGCGCGAGTGCACCTTCCGCCCGCGCCGCATCGCCAAGTGTCCCAAAGGCGCCGATGTGCAGCCTCGGTATCTGCTGCCGCCGTCGAGTGACAGATCCAACGATGCGCTGGACGCTAGCCACACGCCCGCAGCTCAATCGAGAAGGACGAGTCGAAGGAGTGGCGCGACTGAGGGCGACAAGAGAGAGCGCAGCGTCTTTGAGAGGCTCTACTGTCAGCGACAGCAGCCCAAGCACACAGTCAAGAGCGACGCAGCGAACAGTGTGGAGATCGAGGCTCGCGAGCAGACCTCCAGCCAGCAGCACAGCCAGAAGCAGCTTTCAGCCGGGCAGCTCGCGGAGTTTGTCGCGCGCCAAGCCCGGGACGAGGCGAGACGAAGTGTAAGCGCTGCACCACGTTGCTCGTCTGCGTGCAAATCGTTGCGGTTTGACTCGCTCACCCGTTGCTCTGCGGCAAACCTCAGGCGGCACGGGATCACTTGGAGGCAAAGCACTCGCCGCCGTTTGCGCCGACGCTCTCAGCGCGCACACGAGAGATCGGCGCTGCGCTGCGACGCTGCTCGCTGGCCGAGATCCTGCAGCGCGAGCGCGAGAAGCGGCAGCGCAGGCTGCTCGAGTGCGTCGGGCACTCTCCGGCTCTGCCAGCTGCACCACCATGCAGCAAGCCCAGCGAGTCGATCGGATGCAGCAATGGTGCGTCACCAGGGGCAGACGCGTCAACGCCACTCGCGAGGATGGTCCGCGAGCTGCTGCGGCAGGAAGCGCGCATGCGGGCGATGGAGATAGCGAGCTCGTCGGCGTAGCACTGCCGCTCATACTGCTAGACGAACCGCGGGGAGACAAGAACTGGAATCGAAAGGTGATCTATTCAGCTTTTCATTGGAAGTTGCTTTAATGAGATGGGAAGCGCCGCTGCTGCGAGCATGGACGATTGATCACCAGATCAAAAGTGCACTACTCGCGCCAGCGAGCTCCGATCTCAAACACCAGAGCCACTCGCGTGTGCTTGCCTCCTCTCTCCTGCGACAGAGAGAGAGCGAGCGAGAGCGCGCACCGAGCGGTCGAGTCGTTAGATGCTAATGAAAAGGCGGGCTACAGACTACAAATACAGGCAAGCCAGCTTAGAACTGGATGTCCTTCACGGCCTCCCACGTGAAGTCCTCGTCGTCGCGGCCGAAGTGGCCGTACGCCGCGGTCTTCTGCATGATCGGGCGCTTGAGCTTCAGGTCGCGCTGGATCACACCCGGGCGGAGGTCGAAGTTCTTGTTCACGATCTCCACCAGGTCGTCGTCGGTCAGACCCTCCTTCACCGTGCCGTACGAGTCCACGAACACCGACAGCGGGTATGGCACACCGATGGCGTACGACAGCTGCACGATCACGCGCGACGCGAGGCCCTTCGCCACCAGCGTCTTGGCGACCCAACGCGCGGCGTACGCCGCAGAGCGGTCCACCTTCGTCGTGTCCTTGCCCGAGAACGCACCACCGCCGTGGGCGCCCCATCCGCCGTACGTGTCGATGATAATCTTGCGACCGGTCAGACCGGCGTCGCCGTGCGGGCCGCCGATCACGAAGCGTCCAGACGGGTTCAAGTGGTACACGGTCTGGTCGTCGAGGTACTTCTCCGGCACAACCGTCTGGATGACGTGCTTGAGCAAGTCCGCCGCGATCTGCTCGTTCGTCACGTCGTCGTGGTGCTGGGTCGAGATCACGACCGTGTGCACGCGCTGCGGGATCATGCGGCCGTCCTCCTGCTTGTACTCAACCGTCACCTGGGTCTTGCCGTCCGGGCGGATCCAGTCAAGCGTGCCGTTCTTGCGCACCTCCGTCAGCTTCGCGCCGAGCTGCGTCGCAAGCGTGTGCGACAGCGGCATCAGCTCCGGCGTCTCGTCCGTCGCGTACCCGAACATGATGCCCTGGTCGCCGGCGCCAACCTCCTCGTCCGTCACAGAGTCCACCGACTGCGCAATGTCTGGGGACTGCTGCTCGATCGCGACGATCACGTTGACGGTCTTGTAGTCCAGACCCTTGGCCGGGTCGTCGTAGCCAATCTGCTTGATCGTCTCACGGATCACCTTCTCGTAGTTCACCACCGCCTTCGTGGTGATCTCGCCGAAGATCATGACCATGCCCGTCTTCGCGCACGTCTCGCATGCCACGCGCGAGTTCGGGTCCTCCGCCACGCACGCGTCGAGCACGGCGTCCGAGATCTGGTCGCAGAGCTTGTCCGGGTGGCCCTCGTTCACGGACTCGGACGTGAACAGGAACGTGCGGCTGCTCTTCACTTCGGTCTGGGTCATCTTGGCGTGCGGCTGGGGCGAGCGACTGGTGGAGAGGGAGGGAGGGTCTTGGACAGAGAATTCCAAAATGACACACGCGGAGGCGACGGCGGCGGCCAGGTCGGCGCGCTCGCATGGCTTCCCAGCCCAAAACCTCGCGCAAGCAGTAAAACCTCGGTTTGAATGGCTGACGTGGTTCGCGCGGGAAGTTATCGCGGCTGCTGGACTCGCGGGGGGAGCTGCAGCAGCTGCAGGCTCGGCGAAGCTATCGCACTGTCCGTTTGCAAAGCTTGCTTCCAAACCATCCACGAGCTGGCAATCGCGAGCCAATTTGGCTCGGCGAGAGCGAAGCGGCTGCGAGCAGCGTATTTTCTCGAGCGGGCGAATCACAGCCGGAATAGATTCGCTTAGGGATGGGCGAATGTGACGCGGTCTGTAGCCAATCAGCGGCGCCAATTTCGCTTGTCAAAGTGAAAGGAGCAGCCGGACAGCCCCTTTTGCGCAACCGCGAAAGGAGCCGAAATGGACCGCGCAAAAAGCAAGCAAGCAAGCAACGCTGACGTGACATCGATCGAGCGGTCTTCAGCGAGGTGGAAACGAAGCTGCTCGCACCATAGCGCCAAGAGCAGACAGCGGTCGCAGTGGATGCGCGCAAGGACAGCAGAGCAGTGGAAGCAGGCTGCTGTATGGCACGCAATTCAACCCCAAGAAAGGATCCTGGCGCGGCAAAAGTCGACTTTGCCGATTGGAAGAGGCGATGGCGGCTCTCCGTCCGCCAGCCGTTCTCGTTCTCTCTCTGGTTCGCGATATCCGCGAGGGAGAGAGGGGCTCGTTGCAAGTTGAGGGATCCGACCCCGAGCCCGCGATCAGAAACACGCAGAAAAGAGAGAGCGAACACGTCATTCTCGTTCTCGCAAATGTCTTGCTTGTCCACACGGTTTCCTTCGAGAATGGCGCGGCGATCTAGCAAACTCTCGTTCAATCGCAGTTCACTGCGGCTCTTGTTGCTCTCTCGGTCGCTTTTGCTGCGAACGCGGCGGCTGCTGATGCTGGCGCTTCTTCGCCATCCTCCAGCTGTGCGCTGGTTGCTTGCGAGGGGGAACGCCCTGCTGGTTCGCTCGCTCTCGTTCTCTCGAGGACGGAAGTGATGAGGAACTTCGGAAGCAAGAGAAGACGCAGGGATCGCCGTCTCCTTTGCTTTTGGTAGTGCCTTCATAAAAACAAATGTTACTTCACGGCGCACGCGGAGGCGACTGAGAGAACTGCATCGATGAACGAGGACTACTTGGAATGAGGACTACTTGGCGCCGCAGGAGTGCTATTCTGTTGAGAGGATGGTTGCGACTCGTTCGGAGCGACTTCCAAAGCACGCGGAATTCCGCGCGCAAAGCGGGAGGTAGCGCGTCGTCGTGGGTGTGAACTTCTATCACCTCCGTTGTGCCGCGAGGCTGCGTCGCTCAGGTTTCCCGAGCCTGTTCAAACAGATAGAGAATTGTCAGTGTTGGCCATGAGGTATTGACGATTCACCAAGATCGACGCTACATAGCGCTCATCCGAGTCTTCTCGTCGAGGATGAGGAACTTGTTGTGTATCAAGGACAGCCGACCGACACGCACTCGGATCCCCTGGCATCCCAAACAAACACAAGAAAATAAGCGCATCAGATGGTACGTACAGCTCCACGCAAAGCACCGATCTTGGAGCTGGGTGGCCTTCAACACCACAAGCAGAACGTCCTCCACCAAGCCACAACGAAGTCGAAATGAATTGGTTTACTCTGCAGAATCGCCTACGACTCGAAGCAATCCACAGCAGTGCGGACACGTCAGATGCTCACCGTCGAAGTCGCTCCCGATAGCGCGCAGTGACTTGTCGAGCAAGTTGCTGAACGCTTTCTCATATCTGCTGATCACGACTGGATTGCCCGACCTGATCTCGACGACCTCGCCATTGGACACGGCGTTCTCGGACCAGTTGAATGATCCGTTGATCAGCACCTTCCTGTCACAGATGCAAAACTTGTGGTGCAACAAAAAGCTCTTCCTACACTCGTGGTAGTAGACCTCCACACCCTCCGACACGAGCTCACCGACTCTGGATCCATGGGTGGTCATTTTCCCGTAGTCAGCGATGATACGGACTGTCACGTTCGCTTTCTTGTGAGCGGCGAGGAGCGCGTTCACCAGCTTCTCGTTCGAAAGCATGTACATGCACACGTCCACGGAAAGGCCTTCACTTCTGGTCCCTTATTGGAGCCAAAGCGTGACTCTGCGTACACGAGCCCATCGATCCCAATGCACGCAGAGACGTGCATGTTTCCGCCGCCACCAGACACGCGAACTTCTACCGTGCGATCACCCGACTTGCTCCATCCGCGATTGCGCGATGTCCATAGACAGTAGTTTGTTTCATCCATGTAGTAAATCGCTTTCCCTTCTGCCTGGTACGCGAGGAGCTGGCGAAGAAAGTCGTGCCGCTTCTCCTTGTTTTGTTGCGTGTTCATGTATTGGGGCTCGTAGTGCTTGTTCTTGATGGTGAAGCTACGGCTGTCGACCTTCGTCTTGACCGTCTGGGGCGTCACAGACACGCAAAACTCCTTCTCGAGCACGGCTGCCATCTCACCAAGCGTCATGGAGGGATTGTCGCTGAGGAGCACCTCCAGACGCTCGAGGTGGTCGGTGGTGATCTTGCTGTGGCGGTGGCCGCCGCGACGAGGAAACTCGACGTCGCCATTCTCGCTGCCGTATCGCTGCACCCAGTGCGCGGCCGTCTTCAAGCTGACTCCGTGGCAGGCTGCCACGAGCCCCCAGTCGCGTCCTTCTCGTGCCGCCTGGATCACGCGCAGCTTGGTCTCGGGGGCGTGTGTTAGGTACTTGGTCATTTGGAAAGTGAGCGATGCGCGTGGCCGCGTGCTTGACGTGCGGTTCAGCACGTGCACCTGCTTTCAGGGCACACGCAATTTACTACAACAAGCAATATTTGGCTTTTATCATGATTTATAATTTTATAGAGGCTGTGGATCAATTTGAGTCTGAATTTGATCAAATCCAATTTAGATTTGCCCAATTTGACCTTTAAATGGTGTACATTGTGGATCAGTTTGACGAGTTGCTTGATAGAGTCGCAGAGGTAGGGAACGAATATGTAGAGATGCAGGTAGACGTCCTCCAGGCGATGCAATGGGCTCAAGAAGCATGGGAGACAGTGACGAGCACCACAGTGGCAAACTGCTGGCGTCACACAAAGATTATCGACGACGACGTGTATGAGCTCGTTGAGAGCATAGAGCAGCTTGCTTTAGGACTGTAACCGGACCACACGGCCGTACAAGACCATCGCTTCTGTAAAGTGCTTTACCTGTTACATTCAATACCTGTATCTGTCCAAAAACCTTCTATATTTGATATATTTTTATGCGATTTTCCGTGACGGTATTCTGAAGGAGAACTGTACAACAAAGCGAAAAGAAAGCGATCGTGGTGGCGACCACGATGGCGCACATGGCCGACTTCGCGCCGCTCTGCACGTGCGCGGACGGCGAGGCGCGCGAGCTGCGGCTGCGCGGCGCCGGCGTGGACCTGCTGGAGAGCGCGCGTCTCGCGGGCCGCAAGGTCGTGCTCGTCGGTGTGCTGCATATCGAGGAGCAGGACGAGCTGTCGGAGGCGACGACGACGACGGCGAACGGATCCCCTGCGTTCAAGGGCGAACGCGGGCTCTACATCAGCACGCACGCCGAGACGATCCACGAGCAGGATGCGAGCGCGCTCACGGTCATCTTGCGGCGTGTGGATCTGCACGCGGAGCCGTTCTGGGGCTCGCTGCTCGTGCTGCTGAGCTCGCACGTGTTCGTGGCGCGCACGGGGGCGATCACCGGCGCGAGCTTCCACGCCATGGCGTTCCTCTCGCACTTTGTGCAGATCCAGGTAATGGACGACGGCGCGCAGCGCAAGCCCGAGGACAACTCTTTGTTGCTCCAGGAGCTGCTGCCAAAGTTCACGTGGGCCGCGATCGACCTCAAGCAGAAGGACATGGACGGCTGCGAGAGCGCGAGCAAATACTTTGAGCACAAGCTCGCGAGCCCAGCGTCCAAGCACGGCGTGGACATGGACGCGCAGATGATCATGAACGGTCTGCTGCACACGCGCGACTGCATCATCCTCAAGTCGAACGCGCTGACGACGCCCGAGGGCTTTGCGCGTCCGCAGGCGTTCACGTCGGCCAAGATCATGGCGCACGCGCTCGACGCCGTGCAGCCCAAGCACTTCTTTGGGCGGTACGTGAACGGCTCGTTGCTGCTGCACTTGACGCGCTCGATTGCTGGCGCGATCGCGAACCCGCAGACGAACTTTGTGCTCCAGCGCGTGGTGAACAACGTGTACGTAAACTACTGGAAAGTGCTCGTGAACCAGGCGTTCGTCAAGTACACGGACACGCTCCACGCGCGACTCGGCGCGTACGAGAAAGTGACGGTTGACGCCGCGTACCTGCTTGACATCACGGAGCGCAAGCTGCAGACGCAGCAGGTGGCGGTGGTGAACGCCGGTCAGGGCAAGTTCTCGACGTTTGACGAGTTTGGCAACCTCAAACGCCAGGCGTCGAACGACTCGCAGGATGGCGGTACTAGCGGGTCATCAGCCTCGAGTCCGACAGCCTCAGGCTCGACGCTCAACACGGGCATCTTCACATTCCTCAAGGAGCGCGCCGAGCGAGCGTTCACGAAACAGTTTTCGCTCTTTGACACCGGCAAAAAAGGCGGCATGGGCGGGGGCAACAGCTCCATCTTGGCGCACGTCCCTGAGGACGAAGACGGAGAGGATGACGGCGACGGTGGTGGCGACGGCTTTCGCAACAGTACGAGAAAGAGCGTGCAGGAGACGCCTGACGAAGTGCTCGCGAGGGTCAACGCGCCGATCAAGGCGTACTCGATCCCGATGGCGTACATGGGCACTGCGAGCGAGTCGATGCCCGTGGACCACGCGATGCTCGAAAGTCTGCATCGCGAGGCGCTGAACGAAGCGAAGGCGGTCATTCTGCCGTTCTTGTTCGATCTCCGGTGCACGTCGGTCAAGTACTCGGAGTTTGTCTGCACGCTCAACTTCAGCGTGGGCAAGAACAACCTGCTGCGGCGCATCGCGCTCGTCAGGCGCCGCTTTGAGCGCGCGAACGAGGTCGCGTCTGCGATGTTTTGCGCCGAGATCATCCGGTACCTGCACGCGATCGTGCTGAGCAAGAACGAGAAGGACAAGGAGGTGCAGACACGCGCGCCGGCGCCGATGCGGCGCAACACGCTCTCGGTCATGCACGTGAGCGACGGCAAAGGCTCGGACATCCCGCTCACGAAGCTCCCCGTAGATCTGCTCACGTATAAGAACAACTTGGAAGCCATGGTGTCGCAGTACAACTTTGTCGCGCGCGGCCCGCTCGCTGCGAAGACCATGATCGGCTTCTTCCAGACCACCGTGCGTCACCGACTGCTCATCCTCACGAAGAACGAGTTCGACCGCTTTGACCGCGTGTGCGACACCAAGCGCGAGAAGCTCGAGGAGCTCGAGGAGTCGCTCGAGACGAAGCAGCGGAGCGTGCAGCATGCGCAGCACGTGAACGCAGAGCTGAGCATGCAGGAGGCGCAGCTGATCGCAGACATTGAACGCGAGTTCCAGCGAGAGGCAATGCAGCTCGAGAGCTCGATCCGGAGCGCGACAGACATGGTGGAAGGCGCGCTGCGCGACCAGCAGGTGCTGTACCAGAGCACGATGCTCGCGACGCGCAAGACGATTAACACGATGGACCAGGTGGCAGTGAAGAACCGGGTGTTCCATGGCTACCTCAAGCGCTTCGAGAAAGGGCACCTGTTCTCCAAGAGCTGGCGCCAGTACTACTACGTGTTGGACCACGCGACGCTCAAGTGCTACGAGTCCAAGAGCGCGTACGAGGAGCGCAAGCCGCCGATGGAGCCGCCCGTGCGCCTCACGGGCTACAACGTGATCAAGAGCCGCACGGACGAGATGAAGATCAAGCTGATCCCACCCGAAGCCGGCCAGATGCTGCGCTTCCGCGCGCCAGTGAGCGTCGGCCGCGAGACGTGGATGAAGCGCTTCATGGAAGCCGCGCAGCTCACCGAGTCAGACCGGTAGAACTGTCTGCCTGTCGAGAGAGAGAGAGAGAGAGAGAGAGAGAGAGCGAGAGAGAGAGAGAGAGAGAGAGAG
>JAADWH010000471.1:0-21452 GCA_023335995.1 Globisporangium nagaii
GTTCACCTTGATCAGTTGCGCTTGGTCTGGCGGCGTTGCTGAGAGATGTTGTATCCATAGCTGAGCCGGGTCGCGACGGAGTTCGCGCGGTTGAGGCAGCAGGCCGAAGTACTTGTCAGCATACGTTGTGCCAGACTCGAGAGACTTGACAGTCAGACCTCGAGCGAACATGTGCATGCCGACGAGTTCATCGAGCGTCGAATCCTTCATCCTGATGTAGCTGAACATTGCCAAGTTTGCCGCGATCGGTTTGTCGCGAAATGCGCGTTCGATGGCTTCGTAACTGGGGTCGGTGCGAAATCGCAGGTCGACGTCGCGCACGTCGAGGAGTTCCGCTTTCATCTGCTCTCCAAGAGTTTCACCGTCGATGAGTTCGAAGTTCGCGATGGCTTGGTCAAATTCCTCCACATTCAGCGGTGCGGAGGAGATGGCGCATTGGCCAGTCTCGTCGTCGATCTCGCGGACGGGGAAGAAGCTGAACGGGGCCTCGAATTCCTCGGTCGCGGGGGGCGTCTTCCAGCAAGTGAATTTCGTCATCAGCAACAAAATCTCAACGATCGGAGGGCTTGCGTTGTTATTCAGTTTTTGTGGTTTCGTGAAGGCTGTGCATCCAGTATCTAAGCGAGCTCGCATCCCATCCGTTCCAGGCGTCGTGGTCGTCCGTGCATCTGTTTGCCAAATATCCATCCATCCACGCCTGCTTTCCCCCATTCATCCCCCCTCCATCGACTGGTAAAGCAAAGCGTCGACTTACCACTGACGCTGGCTGCCGTTCACAGGCGCGATTGGCTCCGTGCGGTAGCGACTGTTGTCTGGGTAGCGCCGGTCGCCACCTCCGCCGCCAGCAGCGCCGTCGCTGCGACGGTAGTTGCTGCTGTTGTCGCCTCCGCGCCGGTCGTCCCAGCGCGACTCGTAGCGCCGCTCGCCGCCCCCACTCGGACGCTGCGCGAATGGCGCGCTGCTGCCCTCGGAGCGGTGGTACGACGACGACGAGCTCTGCGCCGCTGGACGCGAGGTCGACGCACTCGGAGGCGCCACCAGCGCTTTCATCTTGAAAAACTGCAGCGCCTGCGACAGCGTCGGCAGAATAGACGACTCGATGCGGCCAAAGAACCGCAAGCCGCCCGACTTGACCTCCATGTGGCAGCTGTGCGGCGTCGTGCGCGCGATGAACGTGAGCGAGAAGCAGCCGGGGAACTTGCTGTACACGTGGATTGTGTACGGAATGCGCGACGGGTGCGCTTTCTTCTGCTTGATCAGGTCTTCGTGCACCTCCTCGAGCGACAGGTTCTTGAAATACTTGTAGTGCAGCACTTCGTCCACCAGCTCGTTCATCGGGTCCACGAAGCGCGCGATGAGCTCGTCGATGTTCTCGTACGGCTCTTCTTTGATCACGAGCGTCTGGCCGATGCGCGCCTCGGACGGCTTGTTCTTCTCCTCGATGTCAAAGTGCCGGTACACGCCGTCCATCATCTTCCACGTGAGGGTCAAGTGGTCCGAGCCCAGCGTGCTCGGACGCAGCACGACGTCGCCGATCGGCTGCTCGCGCAAGTACTGCATCGCGGTCTGGCAGTTGATGTTGCGGAACAGCGGGTGCGCGATCTGGCGCTTCTTGCGCTTTGGCGCGATGCCAGGACGCACGTCGCTGGCGCCAGGCTTGTCGTCTTCGATCGCCAGCTGGTTCACCAAGCGATCGATGCGCGCGACGCTGTCCTCCACGATCTGCTTCTGGTTCGCGTATCGCGGCAACTGGTCCGAGTTGAAGCACATCGACACGTCGATCAGCGAGCGCTGGTTGCAGCCGAGCTGGATCTCGTAGCGGCCGTGCGGGTCTGGGTGGAAGCGCAAGATCTTGGCGTTCACAGTGATGCCCTTGGGGAAGTTCTGAGAGCGCACCTCCGACATGTAGTCCGGCAGCAGGTCACGGCGCAGACTCGACCGGATGCCGCTCTGAAGGCGCACGCGCACAAAGTCGCCCGACATGTGCAGCAGCGTGCACGGGACGATCATGCCGAGGCGCAGCGTGTCCTTCGTCTCGCCGTTGAGCAGGAAGAAGAGTTCCTCGTCTTTCGGAACCTGATACTTCTCGCGCTTGTCAAAGTACGGGTAGCGCAGCTCGCGCTTGATGTACTCGAGCGTGAGCAATTTCGGTCCCTTCTTCTGTAGCTCGAGACGACTCGCGTACGCTGGCAGATCGAGCTCCGCCAACGCATCCTGGATGTCCGCGTCGTCCAGCCGCTTGTTTGGCGGCGCGTTGCGGCTGCGAATCGCAGACGCAGACTGGAACATCGTGTCCTCAACTGCAAACGAGTACTGGTTCGGGTCGTACATGTCGATCGTCGAGTTGTTGTTCGCGTCGCCACACATCTTCACCGCCATGTAGTAGCTCTCCGGGTGGATGCGTGTGTCGTCGAGCGGGTTCAGCGGCAGATCCTTCAGCGCATCGCGCTCGCGAATGCGAATAAAACCGGCGCAATTGCGGTACACAATTTTACCCACGAAGCCCTTCGACAGCAGCTCTTGGCGACGATCGATGTAGCTCTTCGCCCGCACCTTGTCGAGCACCGCAGCAGCCTTGACGGGACCCAAGCCGCAGATGAACTGCAGCTGGTACGACGTGTGCTTGTGGTTCGCGAGCAGGTTGATGTCCACGCCGAATTTGTTGATCAGCTGCACAAACACTCGGTCGTACTCTCTCAAGAGCGTGTCTTTTACCAGCGAGTGCTGCATCAGGTTCACGTTCAGGTACAGAAGCTCGCGGCCGCGGGTCGGCTCGTCCAGCGAGACGTTCCCCCACATGGCACACAGCTCGGACGCCGGGTTGCGCAGGTATCGACCGAGACCGATCGACGCTCGGACAGCTTCCGACTCTTCTGGGAACTCCATCTCCGCGCGCTTCGAGCGGCTGTACATGCTCGGCACATCGTCCTTTAAAAATACAATATCGAGGAAGTCGCGGCCGTCCTTGGTGCCGAAGCGTGAAGCGTCCTGTCTGCCGAGCTGACGACGGAGCGCGTCGACCAAATCGCCCATGTCCATGCACTTCATGCCGGCCGAGATGTTGATCACCACGACGTGCGTGCGCGAGTGCTCCTGGAGAAACTTGTACAGCGTGTCGGTCAGCTTCTGGATGTGCTTCTCTTCACGTCGGCAGTAGCCCTGCGTCTTGTCAACGAGCTCGCCGTTCTCATCGAGCGCGACGATGTGCGCGATCGCGTCCATGCCGCCTTCGATCCAGATCGAGATGATGAACGGATCAACGCCGTCCGCTGGCTCGTACGGACGGACAGACAGCCGGTCCTTCATCGCTTTGCCGCAGTCCTTCACCACCGCCTCGCGCGACGCGATGAGCAAGTCTCGCTTCAGCTCGTTCTCGAACGACGGGATCATGAACGCGTTGATGGCTTCCTGGAGCACCAAGTGGCGCTGCGTCTGCCACTCTTCGTCAGAGTCGTTGCCAGCGGCGAGGTAGATCGGCTCGAGCGGGTCCAGTAAATCCTGCGCCTTGTCGTTGATCACCGTCACTGTCAGCAAGCCCTCTTTCTCTGCGCGCACAATCTTCAGCCACATGTCTTTGCTCTCAAACACCTCCAGCACCGGCATCCCAACGAGGTACTGGATGCCGTGTGCGTAGTGGAACTCGTCGATCTCCTCTCGGCCCTTCACAGTCGCGTCCGTGTACAAACGGGCGTTCTGGCGATACAGCTCGCGGATGCATTTGCGGATGTTCGGCTCAGCTGCCACTTTGCTTGCTGCGATGTGTCGCGCGCCTTTCATCACGTCGTCGACCGTCGGGAACTCCTTTGACGTGTACTTCTGCCCAAAGATGCCGGGACTGTCTTCTGGAGTCGGGACGTCGCGCAACGAGTCGTCTTGCTCGATGCCAGCGACTATCCCACCTAGCACAGTCGCGTTCATCGTGAACGCAACTGACAGCGGACGCAAGCCCGCCTTCGTGCAGATCTGGTAGAAGTTGCGGCGCACAGGGCGGCGGTACTTGCGATCGTCTGCGACCTCATTCGGCGCCGACTCCTGCGCGTCCAAAGCAAAGAACTCGGACAGATCCTGGTAGACCTTCTCGTTTGGGCTCTGGAACAGTCGCTCGTAGCACTCGCGCACAAAGCGCGACTCTTTCGCACCTGCTGTGTCCACTGCGCGCTGGATACCTGCTTGCAGCGACTTGCGCTTGCGGTCGAGCTTGTCCCACTTGATGTCCAGATCCAGGATCTCGTACAGGTGCTCCGTGTGCAGACCCGCGACTTTCCAGTACTCCTTGTAGTACCGCTGCACAAACGCCGGCTCGAGCTTCTCGTCGTGGTAGAAGCGCAGCACACTGTCGATCGCCGACACAATCTCGCCGCGGGAGGCGGCAGGGTGGCGCTGCCCATTTCGCTCCATGCTCTTTATGATGAAATCGCTGATCCACTCCGACTCTTCTGCGCGGTCTTCTGCGTCAGGAAACTCGCGATCGGCAAAGATTTCCTGGTAGCGCTCCGGGAGGTCACGGTCGCGCACAGAGATGATCTCGGGCGTCATCATGTGTTCGCGCAGCACGCTCGGCTCGAACTTTTCGAGCAGCATCGCCTTCTTGGACTTTTGCACTGTCGCACCCGTGGAGCTCTTCATGCCGCGCGTCGCCTCGAGGAACGCGTCCATGTCGCCAAAGAGCTCCTCAGCCTCGCCCATCTGGTACATCGACGGCCCTTGCATCGACGCCGGCAGTGGCTCCTGCTTTCGGCGACGGCGAGGCATCTCGCGTCCTTCCTCGTCGTCGTCCACGATGAACTCGTCAATATCGTCGCTCTCGTACTCGTCGTTGCCCAGGTAATTGTTGTTGCGCGCCGGGGTCGAGTCCTCTTCCTCTTCGTCCGAGTCGCCAAACATGCGGTAGCTCAGCTCGCGCGACATCAAGCCCGAATCGTCGCCCTTGCGCTTCTTCGACGACGAGCGGCCCATGTCGTCGTCGTCTTCGCTGTCGCTGCGCGTCGGCCCGGCGTCCATGCCCATGTTCTCGCGCACGAGCATGAGGTCTTCGTCGTCGATCTCCTCAACCTTTTGTTTCAGACGCTTCAGCTTCTTCTCTTTCTTCTTGCGGCGGCGGCGATGTCGTCCTGCAACGTTTTCGTAAGCAGCACACAAATCCATGTCAGCACCACCAATGGACACGCACGCACTCGACACATTGACTAATTGTTCATGCTGCTGCGCGTACCGCCATCGTCGTCCGACTCTTCTTCGTCGTCCAGATCGTCGACCACAAAGCCATCGTTCTCGTACTCGTTCTTGTCTTCGCCCTCGTCGTCGTCGTCGTCATCCGAGTCGTCCGAGTTGCCGCCGCCACCGCCGCGCTTTTCTTCGTCGTCACTCTCCGACGCCTCATCCTCAATGAACGCCGACTTGGGGCGCTGCGCATCACACACACAATCCCAATCCAGCCTCATGAGCCGCCAATGTACGCTCGTGACTAATGCTAGAGAGATCTCTGAGAACGAACCTTCTCGTCCTCGTCCTCGTCGCTGTCTTCCACGATCTTGGACTTCTTCGCTTTCTTCTTGGACTTCTTGCTGGATGACTTACTCAGCTTGCGCTTCTTCGCCGCCTCCTTCTTCACCTGTGTCTCCGCGCCAGAGTCAGAGTCCGACACGGTCGGCGACGCGCCGCCCAACGGTTCATCTGCGAGTCGCAACGCACACACGCCATGCAAGCAAAAAAGATCGCATCCATTGAGTGAGCACACACACACACAAACGTTAGCACGCAGCACACACTCACATGAAGCAATGCACCCGCATGAAGCAGCACGCACCATCTGAAGACGACGCCATGGTCTGGTTGTTTTCCGTTTCTATTTTCCCGTTCCTTCTCTTCCTGGCTCAACCCGCGCAGACGCTGTCACCTGTCGCTGCTGCTAGTAGAGGGAGCTCCACACACGCGTCTGCACTCGTTCGCCTGCTGCTGATCCGTCGACGCGCGCGCTCTCGCTCGTCTGCTGCCTGTCGCCTGCCGCCTGCTCGCTCGATCTTCGCGCCTCGCTCGCTCGCTCGCCTGCTTCCACCAACGAAAGCCCGTTATCCTTTCAGCACACGCCTCTCGCCCCCCTTTAGCAGTTCTCGCGTCGGTTGCGGATCTATATAAAGAGGGGATTACTTTCTGCGCTCTCGCTGAGTTTTGGCTCGGGGCTTGTGGGCTGGTACTGTACCGCTGACGTACCATTTTTGATGGTACATTTGATGGTACATTTTGTTTTTCGTGAGTGCTGGTCTCAACCGATTTGCGTGAGTGCTGGTCGCACTCGTGTGGTTCTCCCAAATTGACTCAACGCATTTATCATTTTGACAGCACACGAGCAGCCACACACGAGCAGCAGGAATGGGGAAGAAGACATCGGCAGCAGCAGGCAGCGCCGCAGAGCGCGCGTACGGCCGCATCGCGCTCAGCGACCTCACAGGCGCGCGCGTTGCGCAGTGGACCGTGCGTGCGGTCGCGGGCGAGCACCGCCAGTTCACGCGCGCAGCGTCTGCCTCCACAGCAGACGCCGCCGCGACCGCCGCAGTCGCGAGGCTCGCCGTGCAGACGTCGTCGATCCACGACGGCACGCAGAAACTCATTGGGCTGCGCTGCGGCACGTGCGAGATCGCGGCGTTCGAGACGCTGCAGGAGCAGCACGCGCACTTCAAGAGCGATTGGCACTGCCTCAACCTCAAGCGCAAAGGCAAGGGGCTCGCGATCATCGCCAGCGAAGAAGCCGCGCTCGAGCACTTGGCGAAGAGCAAGGGAAGCAAGAAAAAGAGCAGCGGCAGTAGTGCCGGTGCGAACACTGACGACAAGCAACAGGACGACGGGTACGGCTCGTCAGCTTCCTCGTCGTCGTCAGGTGCGTCCGACGTGGGTGACGACGACGACGTGTACACGACGACCGAGCCCGTGGTGGAGTACTCGGACGGCAAGAGCGTCTTCAAGGTGTACAAGAACATCCTACCGCGCTTCGACGACGAGCGCTTCGATCCGTACGCGTCGCTGGACGAGATCCGCGCGTCCTCATTCAAGTGGGCGGTGTTCCTGCTGCGCAGCGGCCGCTTCGCCGGCGCGATCTTCGAGAAAGAGAAGGCGGTCTGCCACAAGACGTTCCAGCGATACACTGTGCGGCGCAAGCAAGGCGGGAGCCAGTCTGCGAACGACGGCGCGGGCGGCAAGGCGAAGTCT
Organism: Globisporangium nagaii; assembly: GCA_023335995.1. Lineage (NCBI taxonomy): Eukaryota > Oomycota > Peronosporomycetes > Pythiales > Pythiaceae > Globisporangium > Globisporangium nagaii. The sequence continues at coordinate 7,204 of JAADWH010000471.1, forward strand.
GCAGGCGCGACGCTGCGACGATACAACGAAGCCGCGCTGAAGCAGGACGTCGCCGATCTGCTCGTGCAGTGGAAGGATCTGCTGCAGTCGACCGACTTGATCTTCATCTCGAGCGGCAAGACGGACCGCGCGATGTTCTTCAACGGGAAGGCGGCCGTGCTGCAGCCAGACGACAAGCGGCTGCGACGCATCCCGTTTGCGACGTTCCGCCCGACGTTCGAAGAGCTTTGTCGCGTGCGCTCGGACCTCAGCAGCGTGCGGTTCTCACCGCTGCCAACGGAGGCGTCGCCGTCTTCTGAGGGCAAAGTCAAGAAAGCAGCAGCATCCAAGTCGAAGAAGGATCAAGGCGAGCAAGGTCTAGCTTCAGTCGTCGAAGAAGAAGAAGAAGGAGCAGAGGAGCCAGAGGTGTACCCGCCAGTCATCCAGCTCGTCCTGGACGGCGAGGCGAGCAGACTGAAAGAGCTGGATCTCACGACCGATGGCGTCGACGCGCTCGACTCGAACTTTATGACTGCGCTGCACCACGCGGCCGCGAAGGACTCGGTGGCGATGGTGAGCTACCTGCTCGAGAGCGGCGCGAACCCGTCGCTGTTGGATCTGCGCAGCCGGCCGCCGTACTTTTTGTGCTCGACGAAGGAGACGCGCAATGCGTTCCGCCGATTCATGGCCGAGCACCCGGACGCGTGGGACTACGCGGCGTCGCAGATCCCCACCGCGCTCACGGTCGAGATGGAGCAGAAGAAGAAGGACAAGGAGGCCGAGAAGCGCCGCCGCGCCAAGGAGCGCAAGAAGCAGCAGAAGCGCGAGGCCGCGGACGAGCAGCAGCGCGAGATCGCGCGGCAGGAGGAGGAGGAGCGGCAGGCGGTCGCGGGCAAAGCCTGCGACCAGTGCGGCAAGTACGCCGGCAAATCGCCGTTTCTGCGGCTCGAGTACAAGTACTGCTCGAGCGAGTGCGTGAACGCGCACAAGCGGCAGCTCATGAGCGAGGCCGCGCTGCGCCGCTTTGGCAACTAGCGATCTGCGTTCTAGAGCCGCCAACGAAATATATACCGCTGCAATAGACTCGTCCCTCCATAACGGCTCGCGTCCTTTCGAGTCCTCCTTCTCCTCCACGCTCACCATTGCGCCATTGAGCTCGGCGCTGCAGACACTAATTTGCTCGCTCGCTTATTTGATGGATCTGCCGCTGGACGACGAGACGCTGCAGCGGCTGTACGCGTGGATCGACGAGATCCCGCTCTCGCGGCCGAAGAAGAGCATCGCGCGCGACTTCAGCGACGGCATCCTCACGGCCGAGGTCGTGGCGTTCTACTTCCCCAAGATCGTGCAAATGCACAACTACAGCCCGGCGAACTCGGCCAAACAGAAGCTCTACAACTGGAACACGCTCAACCGTGCGTTTCGCGCCGCATTGGTGCTGCGCGCCATCTGCACTGTGGAGCTCACCCACCACCCGTGCTCTTTGACATGCGATGCAGGCAAAGTGTTCAAGAAGCTCCACATCTTCCTCTCCAAGGACGACATTGACGACCTCGTGCAGTGCCGACCTGGTGCAGTGGAGCACCTGCTTGTCAAGCTCCAGCTCAAGGTCAGTCTGAGCGCACACGCCACGCCCTTCGTCTTTGGTTGCATGGCTACTAAACCCTTCGCACTGTTCTGCGCTTAGATCGCGAGCTATCGTGAGAAGCAGCCACTGTCGGCGAGCTCACGGCGAGCAGCAGAGAGCAACAACAACGGCGATCTGTACCTGCCGAGCCACGCGACGTTCAGTGCTCACAGCCCCGGTGTTGGCGGCGGCAGCTCCATCGCTGGGACTCCAGGCGGCGGGATGGCATCGGTGCGCAGCCACCAGCAACAGCACCACGCGTCGCCCTCGCCGTTCGACAAAGTCGCAGAGCTTCGCGAGCCGATTGCGCAGATGAAAGAGCTCTCGGTCGCTGACGAGAGACTAGGTGGCGGCGGTGTCAAAGAAGCTGAGGTGGCGCCGAGTCCGCACGGATTCCCAGGATACAGCGCCGAGCACCACGCACACAGCAGCAGCAAGCAATTCGGAAACAGCGCCGAGTCGGTGGCGTCTTTCGACACGCGGTCCGAGATCCTCGAGCGAGACAGCACGATTACGGATCAGCGTGAGACCATCCAGGTACACTGCAGTGTTGCTCCCGAGCTGCGGAGGCTGTGTCAGTGCTGCGCGTGACTGACTATCGACTGCGTATGTGCTGCTTCAGATCCTCGAGATGAAAGTGCAGAAGCTCGAGCAGCTCGTTCGCCTGAAAGACGGCAAGATCCAGACACTCGTGGCGAAGCTGCGGTCGCAGAAGCCGCAGTCCTGAAGTGAAGGGATCGCCTGACAGCCAGAAAGGTTGACTGAGATCTGCTTGAGTGATGGCAGTGAAAGAATAACCGAAAGTGGCCGAGACGATCGACACACTTCAGAGCGCGAGCGACACATGTGGCTGCCAGACTCGTTGCCACAACAGTTTCAGCTTGTACCGAGAGCCAACAAGAAGAAACTCGAATCTCCTTTTTATTTACAAGCAGCAATACCAGCCCATGAGGCAAGCATCTCTCTCTACCCCCAGAAGCGCATGACGTCCTCGGGTGTCTCGGCGGGCTTGAGCAGGTCCACCGAGATGTCGTCGCCGTTGCTGCGGTAGCCATAGACTGCAGGCGCCGGGCGACTGCAGTGGCGGCTGAAGAGCGACATCGTGTTCGAGCCCGAGTCGTGGATCACGACGAAGTCGCCGCGCGCGATCGTCGGCAGCGCCACGTGGCGGCCGATGACGTCGCCGCCGAAGCAGAGCGGCCCGGCGATGTTCTGCGTCGCCACTGGCGCGTTCGACTCGATGCCATTCGCACTGGCAACAACACAACGACACAAATGGGTACACAAAGTCAGTGAGTGATGGTTGTGAGTGCACACGCACAGAGTCACAGACACAAAAGTCACAAGGATGCAGCACGGCAACGTACTTGTACACGGACAGCCGATGCGGGAAGAGCGCCGGCACGTAGCACGTGCGCAGGAACAAGTCCGAGCCCGCGTGGATGATCGCCGTCTGGCTCAGCTGTTGCTCGGCGCTGCTGTTGCACGGCTGCACGGCGTGCTGCTTGACGTACTCGACCTCGCTAATGGTCCAGCCGGTCTTGGAGCTCACGCTGCGGCCGAACTCCGTGAGGATTGTGCGGCCGTTGCGCTCGAAGAGGTGCGGCGCGCACGTGCGCAGCACTTCCACGTACTCGGCAAACGTCGGCGCGACGTCGTCGCTCTCGTAGTTGGACGGCAGCCCGCCGCCGATGTTGAGCACCTTGACGCGGCTCACACCCGCAGCGGCGTCGATCTCGTTCGCTAGGTCGCTGATGATCGCCGCGCCGCGCGCGAGCATCTCGAGCGTGCAGCCCTGCGAGCCGACGTGACAGTGCAGCCCGGTCATCCACGGGTTCTCGCGGAAGAACTCGATGATCTTCGAGCGGTTCGCCGCCGTGAGCGGGACGCCGAACTTGGAGTGCACGGTCGAGACGCTTAGCACTTCGTTGCTGCCGGCGCCGAGCAGTGGGTTCACGCGCAGCCCGATGCGCGGCAAGTGGCCCGCGAACCGCGGCGTGCACTCGGGGAAGTTGGACTGGAAGAGCTCCTCGGCATGCTCGCGGATGATGTGGAGCTCGTCAAAGTTGTCGGCGTTCACTTCGACGCCGGCGTTGATCGCGAACGCGATGTCGCGCCGGGTCTTGCACGGACTGTCGAAGACGATCTTGGCTGGTGCGCAGCCGAGCCGCAGCGCGTGCTGTACCTCGATGATCGACGCGCACTCGAGCCCGACGTCGTTCTCGATCGCGCGCCGGATGAAGAACGACAGCGGACACGACTTCATCGCGAACCGGTGCTCGAAGTGCGACGGGAACGACGTGAGCAGCGCCTGGAACGCCATGTCGATCGCGTCGAGGTCGTAGACCACCGCGAGCTTGTTCGAGTCGCCCCCTTCGAGCAGGTGCTGCTGGTGCTGGCGCGCCAGCGCGAGCGAGCCGACCACACCGTCCTCGCACAGCTTGCGCACGACGCGCGCGATCTGCGTCGTCTTGACGCTGAAGTTCCAGTCGCTGAGTGGTTTGGGCAACTCGAGCGCCGGCTGCTCTACGCGCTCCTCGATGTACTGCTGACGCAGCAGCTCCCAGTTGCGCAGGATGAGCGCGATCTTGCGCAGCACGAGCTCGTCCTCCTTGACGAACTCGTCCACGACCGCGCGCATGCCCTCGCGCAGACCACGGTAGTACACGACGTTGACCATGTCGGCGCCGAGCGCGATGCGCAGCACGGCGCCGTGCTGCTTGCCGAGCTGCACGGGCTGCCCGAGCAGGCACTTGCTCTTGGCCACGGGCTCGTCCGGCAGCACGTGCGACAGGTCCTTGGACAGCAGCGTGTGCAGGTCGCGCATGCGCGCCGCGTCCAGGTGCTCGTTGCGCCGCTCGTCGAAGACCTTGAACGACACGATGCTGTCCATCGGCGCGATCGGCGCAGCGCTCATCGTGCTGCCGCTGGCGCCGCTGATGCTGTTGTGACCTCCGCCATTGCCGCTGCTGTTCCTCCTTGAACTTGCTTGCGAGTCACGCGTGACCAGCGGTGACGCGCCGCCATGGCGCGCACTAATTGGCGCGTCCTCCAGCACTTCGAATAGAGCGCTCTCGCGGAGCTGCTGCTTGGTGCGCGCGATGTACGCGGCGCAGATCTCGGCCACGCAGCGCTCCGGGATGCGCGCGTAGGGTTCCATGTTGCAGAGTGCGCTCTCCCAGCGCAGCAGCAGCCCGACGTTCAGGAACGCGCCCATGCGCGCGCGCACGTGCTTCATGCAGTCCGGGAAGTCATACCTCGAGAAGTAGTCCTCGAGCCCGAGCGGGTGGCAGAGCTCGGCGTACTCCTCCACGGCGGTCGTCTCCATCTCGTAGACGCAGCGGATGGGCATGAGCACGGCGCCGCAGAACGGCGCGCCGCCGAAGAACTTGGAGCCCGTGGCGAGCGTGATGTACCCGCGCGCCGCGAACTCGCGGAACGCGCGCAGACTCACGCGCATCTGGCATGCGTCGATGACCACGAGCAGCCGGTTCGGGTACGCGGCCGCGAGCGCGTCGGCCACGGCCATGGACGGCGAGTTGAAGCCCGTCTTGGAGCCCATGACGACGTGCAGCAGCACGACGTTCGAGCCGTTCGGATCAGCCAGCAGCCGCGTCACGGTCTGCGTCACGTGGTCGTCAATGCACTGGATCCCGCCGGCGTCGTCTCGCCCGCTGAGCTCGAGCACCTCAACGAGCTCGCTCGGGAACCGGCGCAGCGGCTCGCCCGGGATCGCCGGCTCGCCGCTCGGCGTGAGCTCGCTGAAGTGGCGGCCGCCCGAGGCGCTCGCAGAGCCGCGGCCGATCTCGCCCTGCGCCGAGATGATGCTCGTGACCTTGCGCGTGCCGCCGAGCAGTTCCAGCCCCGAGAAGACGCGCGCGAGCGCCGCCGAGGTCGCGAGCAGCTCGGCGTCCGTGCCGGACGGCGTGAGCAGCACGCGGATGACGTCGTCCTGCACGAGGTCGGCCACGCCGAGGCTCGCGGCCACGCGCTGGCGCACATCCGTCATCTTGGTGTCGAAGAACGCAGTCGCGGACTGCGAGTTCGGGTTGATCGAGAGCGAGTTGAGCAGCAGCTCCTGGCGGAGCTTCTCGCAGCGGCGGAAGCCCTCGAGCGGGATGCTTGAGCACGTGCAGCTCGCGCGCGCGATGTTGGCATGTGCCATGCTGCTCGGCGGCGGCGGCGCGGGGATCGTCGAGCCGTTGTACTTGTTCGTCTTGGACGTCGGGCAGAGCACGGAACGCTCGTCCGAGCCGCGGATGAGCAGCGACTCGGTCTGCTCGGCGAACGGCAGCGCGCAGGCTACGAACTTGATGATCTCGTTCCACATGTCGCCGTGGCACGGGATGTGCAGCAGCGACGCGAGGCGCGAGACCATCTCGGCGTTGGACGACACGCTCTTGAGCTGGTGCAGCAGCCGCACCTCGTCGTACTCGGCGTCGCCCACGGCCGCGTAGGCGGCGATCTCGGAGCTCGGGAACGTCGCGAGGTACTGCAGCTTTGTGTAGAGCAGCACGATGCTGCGCGCGCTGTAGCACGGCGAGTTGCGGTTGAGCTCGGGGAGGCACAGCAGCCGGTCTTGCAGGAAGTAGCTCAGCTTCACGGCGTCGAAGACATTGTCGAGCTGTATTCGCGAGCAATCAAGGAAGCAAGGACGACATGGGCGACATGGTGCTCAGCATCGGCAGGACATCTAGGATGAGTAGCAACGCAGGTTGGTTCGAGACGTACCTGCCAGTGATGGTGCTGCTCTGGCTGGCTGTTCGGGTGCAGCAGCGGGAGCAGCTCGGGGTGGAACTTCTCGACCTGATCGACCAGCGGCTCGGCCTCGTCCGTGTCCTCGTTCTGCTGGTCGACGCTCTTCTTGCGCAGGCGGATGGGCGACGACCCAGTCGTCGTCGTCGTCTGGTTATTGCTTCTGCTTCTGCTATTGCCGCCCTCTAGCGAAACTGAGGACGACGACGAGGGCTTGCTCTTGACAAAGTCGTCCTTATCTTTCGCGTCGAGCAGGCTCGCGCCGCGCGACGAGCTCGTCTTGGCGTGCTTGAGCTGCGGCTTCACGACCGGGATCTTGTTCATCGTGCCGCGTCGTGCGTGGAGAATGCGGGAATGGCGGAGGAGCTACACAAGCGAGAGATACGATGAAACGAGATGCGATGCGCACTGGAAGGCTGCAACACCAGAAACAAGCGCCACGACCACTTCGTGATGCGCAAGGGGAGGTCGCCACAGAGAAATGCGGTCGACAGGCGGATACGTTGTCTAACGCTTGGCACTAGCGGTTTAAAGCTGGTGGCTGACGCTGGTGGCTGGCGCTGGCGGTAGTGCTGGTGCTGGTGCTGGTGCTGGGGAGTGAGCCAGAGGCGGAGTGGAGCTGGCGCCTTTCGGAGCGGCTGGCAGTCGGTGGGCGGGTCGGCGGTGGCGGCGCGTCTGGCCAACGGTGACTCCTCGCAAGGGCGAGCACCCATGGTAACGGTCTAAGATCCACGAGTGCTATTGCACTCGCCGGTTTGAAACCCCTCGAGCTGAGCCCAATGGAAGTGCGCGAGTCGCGTCCGGACTGGGTGGCTCTCCTGAGCTTCAGCCTGAAGCCTGAAGCGATTAGTAAAAGTGGGATGCTGCTCGGTCGATGAGATTGTGAGCACGCGCGTGCGTCGAGTGACGCAGTTGCCTGCGACAGAGCGGAGAGGTGAGTGGATAGAAAGCAGCCTCGGAAGAGCTGGCGCTTCAGCTGGAGCAATGCAATGGAATGGTGAGTTTGCAGCGTTGGACGCGAGAGGCATTCGTCCGTTTCGACGAGGCGTCATGACGCCCTTTCATCACGAACGAAATGGCGCTCTGTGCTCGGAAACGGACTCAAAACGATCCCCGAGTCAGAGTTCAGTGCGCCACTCAATGCAGTATCCGCCGAGCGAGTGCATTGCACCAGCCACACCAGCGCTTCGAAGTGACGATTTCGTCGCAGAGACTGACTGCAACGGAGGAACAAGGATCCCAACTGCGTTGGCATAATCACTCACGTCCAGATAGACAAGCGGAGAGATGTCGTTCGTGCGTGCGTCGGAGCACCTACTTCAAGGAGATGTGGGTTCAGCATCGCTTGCGCCATTTTGAGACCTTCCCGCCGGAGTGGAGACTCCTGGATGCTGCTGGGTTTTGCCATGCAAGTCAGTACACACGCGCGCGGAGACGCATGGCGCTCTATTTTCGCTCTGCCTCACATGATGGTGGTCACGTTGCACCTGTACACCGTCGAGGTTTCGCCACTCCACGTTAGTTTGAGTCGCTAGAAGATCCGGCAAAGCGATGCACAGCCAATGAGCAGATGCGCTACCATTCCGAGACGTGGTCGGCCACAAGCGTCTCAACCGTCCACCCAGAGCTCAGCTTCTACGTCGTCATCGTGAAACGCGGTGCAGGCTCTGGCTCCGCTTCTTTGCCATCCTCTTTGCTATCCACTGCGATCGTGTCGCGTCGAATGGCGTCGAGCTCTTCTTCGAGCACGTAGCCCAGGATCCGCGTCTTGAGCGACCTGCACGCACGTAGAGTTAGCTACTCGCTTTCCAAGCGAACCTGCGCTGAGACCACGTGACTCACGCTGGGAACCAGACGTCCATTGGCAGCAGCCACGAGAGCGAGAGCTTGGCTGTCGCGCTCTTTCCGCCGCCAAAGATCTCGCAGACTCTGAGGCTTTCTGCTGGGGCAGCGACTTCTCGTTTCTTCAGCGCGTCGATCTGCGCCACGCCAGTGGCGACCATGACGTACTGGTCGAGGAGCACGAGCCCAAGAACGAGCGTCGGGATGCAGACTTCGAGCATGACCGACAGCGCGAGAGACATCTCAATGCGAGAGCTCCTTCAGTATGGCACAGTTCACACAGACACAGACGCGCGGCTCAGCGAGATGATGCACAAACATGGCATGCATCGAGCTCAAGCTGCACGCACTCGCCATATCCGCGTTGCAATCTCGACCACGTGATGGTCAGCACGAGCGCGTACGCCGATAAGGTAGACACGTAGAGTAGGAACAGCAGGAGGAACTTGTGGTTGCCGAGCCCCACGCAGTTGTTCAGCCAGACGCAGTGGTGGTCCATCTTGAGCACGCAGCGGTCGCACACGGAGCAGTGGTGCGCGCGGCTCAGCTTGAACTGGAGGCAGCGGCGACAGAGCGGGGTCGCTTTCACATCGATGCTGTGGAGACAGCCAAGAGGCGAAGAGGGGTCGAGCGGCAAAGAAGGTGGACGCCTTGAGCCAGCGATGGAAGGACGAGCATACACAGCGAGCAGCGGACGGCGTACCTTGCGATCTCTTCCTTCGTTGCGCTGGGTAGGATGGGCGGAAGCACGCCTCGCGGCACAGCGCCTGGGTTTGTCAGCATCACTGCGACAGCAGCAACAGCCGAGCTGAATCAGAAAACGTTGCGCGTCGTGTCGGCGTTTGATGGCGTACCTTTGCCATGCGCCACGAGCGACAGGAAGCAGAGCGCGTTGACAAGAGCGATGTGTGCGAGCCCCACTCTCGAAGCCCCCATCCGCGGATACACGACCACACTCTGCGTGTCAACACCCGATACGAGTAATTGATTCATCGATCGCCTCACGAACAAAGCAAGCGGAGAGCTGCTACTACACTGTGAAAAGCGCACATACCACGAGGACGCAGTTGCCGTAGAGCCCGAAGCACCAGACGAGCGCAGCGGCGACGAGTCCGCGCTGCTTCGTGCTGAACCACAAGCGCACCGAATCCGGTGCCGACTGCGCGCTCGTCACGCGCTGCTGGCGTTGCCATCACCGCGTCACTGTCACTTTGGATCGCTGCGCGTTGCTCTCACTCTCAAAGGCGGAAGTGAGCGAACGAGTCAGCATCCAGTGGCGCGCAGACGCTGCAGACATGCTGGCAGTCTCTCCGCGGCGGCGAGGTCGTTGCAGCCGCGCTCATGCGCGGGCGTCGGCTCTGCCTGCTGCAGCCGTGCTGCTGTGCTCATGCACGGTCCGCCAAACGTCGCCATTTCGCTGTCCTCCCCGATTTGGGGTGGGTTCGGATCGGAGCACTGTACCGCGTAGGGGGTACACTGTACCTGTCTTCCCCATTTGCCAAGCCGTCGCATCATCACCCGAAAATACCCACAAACACGAAGAAGCAGGCAGACGGCGGCAGACAGCAGCAGCGCAGCGGCGATGAAGGCGAGCGCGCTCGAGAAGCGGCGCAAGGCGCAGGCGTGCGGCACGGGCTTCCACGTGCGCCTCTGGTGCAACAGCGACCCGTGCGGGCTCATCTGCGCCGCGCTCTCCTGGTTCCTCGTGCTCTACGCAGAGTGCGTCGTCGTGGTGCGTTTCCGTTTCTCTCGTTTTGCTAATGTTGAGGAGCTGTCTGTTGCGGCGAATGTGAACGAGCCAGAGCTGTGCTTACATGGACGCTCTGCGCGACTGCATGGTGCAGGGCGTGATTATTTACCCATGGATGGGGCTGTCGTTGCTCGGTCTGGTGAACATCGCGGCGTTCACCACGGTCTGCTTCTTGGCGTTGGTATCACACGGAAAAGGTATGATGCGATAGATTTGTTATGTGGCTGTTGGGTTACTTGGGGCGTAGCCCAGCCAGTGTCTGCTCGCTCATCTGCTGTCTACGAGTGTGTGGTCTCACTCGTCTGGCGTCTCTCTCTCTCTCTCTCTCTCTCTCGTGCTTCTTTTCTCCCCCTTCAATGCTGCTGCAGCGATGCTGACGGACCCAGGCGCTGTTCCGCAGAGCGCGCTGCCGCTCGCGCTGATCGACTCGCCGAAAGAGGACATCTCGCGGTGCGTCTTGCTGGCTGTAGCCTTGATCGCTCGCTTCCTTCACAGCACACAGGTCGAGCGCAACCCAGCTGAACCTCCTGATGGGAATGTCTTACTGTGCGCCCCCGTACATAGGATCGAGGAGCAAAAGTACCGCACGTGCCGCCGCTGCCGCCAGTTCAAGCCCGGACGCGCGCACCACTGCTCGATCTGCGACCGCTGCGTGATCAAGATGGACCACCACTGTCCGTGGGTGAACAACTGCGTGGGGCTGGGCAACCACAAGTTCTTCCTGCTCTTTATCTTCTACGTCTTCGTGCTCTCGCTCTACGCACTCGTGCTCGTCTCGCTCCGCTACGCGCGCTGCGTCAACGAAAAGTGCGTTGCGCCGCATCATTGCCGTGTTTGATATATCCGCCACTGACTGGCTGGTCTTTGCTGTTGCTATGCCCAGCTGCCCGAGCTACGGCGCGCTGCGCGTCGTGTTCCTCGTGCTCGAAGCCGTGCTCTTCGGACTCTTCACGATGTGCATGATGTGCGACCAGTACAGCGTGATCACGACCGGCACGACGCAGATCGACCGCTTCAAGGGCGAGGTGTCGGACTCGCTCGGCATCCGCGAGGTGTTTGGCGGCGCGAGCAAGCGCTTTGCACTCCACTGGCTGCTGCCCGTGAGCATCTGGTTCCCCACGTACGTATCTTCGTGGCATGCGTGTTGATGGATCTCGTCGATGGCTGTTGGTGTTGATCTAGGACACATTTGGTGTCCTGGATGAAACATGCATCATCGTGATTCAGTTTGTCCTAACTGACTCTCCCTCCCCCTCTTGTCCTCTTTTGCGTCCTGATTGTGTCCTCGCACAGATCACTCAAGAACCAGATCCTCGGCTACGTGCTCGAGTCGGAGCTCGCGTGCACGGAGGACGAGTCGACCGAGACGGACTCGTTCCTGCCCGAGTCGCCCGACGCGTCCACGGCGTCCGTCACGATGACCGAGACGCTCGAGGGCGGCTGGTCGGTCGAGAAGCGCGTGCCGAGCAGCTCGATCCAGATCGTCTAGCGGAGCAACTCCTGTGTCGAGAGGCAGACGGCCCAGCGCCGCGAGGACACCCTCGATTGCCAGCAAGACATGCATATCCTTTGGGTCCTATTGTAATTATCAGCACCTTTGCTCTCGACGATACCGTTGACGTTGATCGGCCGTGGTGGCCACAGAATGGAGCTCTTCGAGCATCCGCCAGCTGGAGATTTGGAAGTCGCACATTTCTGAATGGATCAACGAGCGATCTGAGCCACAACGAGCATGAAGAGGCAGGCAGAGCTCTTCGTGTGGCTCGCGAGCGCAAACAGCGCGTGAAGATGATGACACGAAATGACAAGAGAGAAGTCTGTACATTGTAAAGATCCATTTCTTCCTGCTGGAAATGCAGCTTATCCCCCTCCGCCCGAACACTCAAAGCACACACATGAATGGCGACATACAAAAAACACACACAGCGAGATACACAATGGGGGAGGTGGGGGCTTTTATCTTACAAGATATGGGCATGAAATAGAGGAGGACTCGCGCTTGTTTGCGTGTGTGTGTGAGTGAGTGAGAGTGAGTGGACTTGGGCAGGTCGACGCCAGCAGCTTATGCAATCACGCCCGCCTCCTTGAGCGCGCGGTGCGCGTTGCACGCGTGCTTCTTCAGGCGAGGGTCCTCGATGCTCTGCCAGTCCTGCACGAGCGCGAGCACCTTGCCGGCGCTCTCTGCTTTTGCTAACTCGTCGTGGTACAGCGGGCACAAGCTCTCTACCACGTGGAGGCTCTCGCGCTGCACCTCTGGACTCACGTCGGCGCCGCCGGCCGCGCAGTCCACGATGAACTGCCAGCCCTGGGACGCCACGAATGCCTGGCGACACTCTGGGTGGTCGCACAGCCGCGACAGTGCCACGCCCACTAGCCGCGCGACGTTGCTATTCTTGGACTGGCCGAGTGCGACCAGCTGCGGGATGAGTGCCGCCATCTCCGGACGCGCCGCCTCTTCCTGCGCCGACAGCGAAATCGCGCCGAGCACGCCCTGGATCTGCGTGTCCGCGAACTTGCTCTCGAGCAACCCCTTGATCGCAGCGACACCGTCGCGGATGTTCGCGCTCGTCAGCGTCGTCTTCGGCAGCGCCTTTGGCGCCGGACGCTTCACGCCCGCGGTCGCGCCGGCCTTCTCCACAAGCAGCTGGTTGCGCTTAAAGAACGTCTTGAGCTCGCCGTAGAGGTGCATGAGCGCCGTGATGTCGCCCTCGCGGCGCTGCACTTCCACCACGTACTCCTTCGCCGTCTTGAAGATGATGATGTTGAGGTTCACGCGCTGTGCGCCGGCATTCCGCCGGTACTCCACCTTCCACTTGCACTTCTCGCTCTTGAACTCAAAGTCTGTGTCGAGCTCGCACAGCTTGCGGCCCACAACGCTGCACACGCGCTGGATCGCCTCCAGCTTCACGTGGAAGTGCGTGTGCAGCTCGAGGCGGAACGGCGGTGGCGGCAGCTCGCGCGGCGCCACACCCACGTACTTGGTCTTGTCCATGCGCACGCCGAAGCTCGGCGCAGCCTCCGACTTCTTGATGCCGATCGAGAACGCGCCGGCGCCGCCCATCTTGTTCTTGCCGGCCGCGAACGCCATCGGACCTGACGGCGCGCCGGGGATGCCACCGCCGCCGCTCATGAAGCCGCGCGGCCCGCCGCTCATGAGACCGAGGGACGGCGGGCCGACGGCCGAGATTGTCTTGGCCATCGACCGGTACTGGAGCTGATCCGGCGCATCGTCGAGCCCGAGCGAGCCGTACACCGGCTTGGCGTCCTCCTGCGTGGCAGCAGTGGCTGACACGGCGTCCACAGGCGCGGTCCCAGCCTTCTGCTCGCTCTCGTCCTCGCGGATCTTGTTGATCTCTCTGTCGGCCATGATCGATAGCTCTCTGTCGCTGTCGCTGTCGCTGTCGCTGTCGTTCTCGTGAATGGACCGAGCGGTCTCTTTCACTCAGCGCGATATCGGGAATGAGCTCGTGAGCTGTCGGGCTTTTGTTGTCCTGCTATTTGAGGGAGCGAGCCAAAAAAAGCCGCCTCAGAATAGCTCTTTTTATTTTCTGCGGAAGCCAGAACAGCCCTAGCCCCCAATCGAGATCTTTAAAGTGGGTCAGACGAGAGCTAAAACGGTGATTAAATCGGACGCAAAGCGAGTCAAATGGCTGAAAGATCTTGCTTGCAGTATGGTGAAGATCTCGGATGCGATAAGATTCGAGCACTTAAAGCAGTGCTAAATCGCCGATCGGGCCATTCCAAAACCGCGCCAGACCGTAGAAGCGACCTGACCAGATGGCGCGCGAGAACGCGACAGCGCGTTCTCTGCGCTCGGGAAAGACAGGGACGAGTTCTCGACGGCCGGGTGGCAGTGCAGACCAGTCACACACGCACTCGACACTCGCTCGAGCCAAAGACGAGAGATCCGGTCGCCGTGCCACGTGCGAGTCAATCAATAATACGACCTCCGCCCGCAGCGCGGCTCGCGTTCTCGACGACACCTTCGCACGCGCGACGCCCTCCTCCTCACACGGCACTCTCATGGCCAGCCCGCGAAGGTTGAAGGGAGGGTGCGAGCTGGCGAGCGCCACACATTTCGCGCTGAATATGGAGTGATGGTCGCTCTTCTTCTGTGGAAATTGCGCGCACCGTTCTGGATGCGATCTTTGCTTCCTCACTGCTTCTTTTGCGAAAAAATAAGATCGCAATTGACCACTTGCCTTTTGTATGAAGGAGCAAGTGAATGGCTGCTCCTCTTGCCTGGAGTATGGCGTATTCCAGTGCGCGCGACTGTCAGCGCAACCGCCGCCTCGA
>JAADWH010000472.1:0-21452 GCA_023335995.1 Globisporangium nagaii
AGAGAGAGAGAGAGAGAGAGAGTGAGATACATGGACAGCAGTGAATAAACGACATGAAGCAAAGACAAACGTAAAGCAAACCAATCCAAATGTACACATAGATAAATTATTCATCCCGAAATGAATATGTAAAGTACTCCGCGTAATCGCGTGCCACGAGGAGTTTGCGCTGGATTGTGTGTAGCGCGTGCGCGTAAACTAGCTGACTCTTCCCCTCTGTTCTGTCTGCCTGTCCGTCAGCATCGCATCACCATCCACCCCGCCTTAGTGGTTGATCAGGAACGCCTGGAGTAAGCCAATGAGGAGTCCCAGCACGCCGCCCATGAGCACGAGCTTCCACTCGTCCTCCTCGAAAATGGGATGCAGCAGCTGCTCGAACTGCTCGGACGAGAGCAGCTTCATCTTCTCGCGCAGCGTCACCTCGAGATCCATCGCGGTCGTCGCGTAGTCCTCGATCTGGCGCAGGCTCTCGGGGAACTTCTGCACGATGTGGTCCGTGATGTCTTCCTTGATGTTCGCGTACGTCTCCTCGCCAATGCTGAAGTTGATCAGCTTCTCCGTCATATCGGCGCCGGCGTTCACGGCTTCCTGCACGTTGTCGTACACGAGCTCGAAGAGGCGGTCGGAGAATGGACCCTTGAGTATCGCCTCGATGATGTTGCGCGAGTTCAGCACGTCGGTCGCCACCATGCGGCCGTAGACCGCGGCCACCTCGTTCTGGCGGCGCAGGAACAGTCCGTGGAGCGTGAAGCAGAGGAACTTGCGCGGGTTCACGGGCTCGAAGATCATCTTGAGCGCGAGCCAGTTCGTGATCGTGCCCACGACGAGACCCACGACAGGGAACACGACGATGCGGTCGTCGTACACGAACCAGAGCCCCATCTGCATGAGTCCGAAGATGCCGCCCATCCACGCGCCAGAGTTGCGGATGAACGCCAGCTCCGAATACCCGCACGTCACGAACATGTTCACGAGCAGCTGCTTGTCCTTGCACATGTTGGTCACGACCATGTCTTCGAGGTCGAACACGTCTTCAATGTTGTTGCGCAGCTCGTCCATGAGCGCCTCGATGTGCACGGGCGCCTCCTCTTTCACCTTCTCGACAATCTCCTCCTTCACCTTCGCCGGCAGCACGGCCCAGAGGTCTGGGCTGTACTTCAGCGCCATGTCTTCGATCACGTCCTGGATCGTGTTGAACAGCAGCGGCTCGAGCACTTTCACCACGTCGGACGGCTCCAGGCGCGCAAACACCTCCTTCACCTTCAGCAGCTGGGTCGTCATGATCTTCACCGCCTGCCGCGCCATCTTCTCGCCCTTGTGCGGCACAATGCCCTGCCACCCGAAGCCCGTGTTCGTGCCGGGGATCTGCAGGCACCCGACGTACGCGAGCGGGTAGAACGTCATGTAGAGCGCGAGCCAAATGTGAATGTACGTGAAGCCGATGCTCACGAGCGGGATCGAGCCGTACTTGATCAGGTGCTCCGAGCTCACGCCGTCGTCGTCCAGGTCGTCCTTAAACACCGTGAAGCAGAGCACCGCGGCGATGATGAAAAGCATGGTGAACACGAGGATCGGGATCGACGGCACCTCGATGATCGGCGGGAACATCACGGGCTTGATCTTCTTCTGCTCCCAGTCGCGGCCGCTGCTCGCGCCGCGCGTGCGGTCCGCCAGCGGCACAAAGTCCGTGATGATCGAGATCGGCTCCTCGGACGACGCGATCTGCACCATGCCCAGCAGCGTGAAGCGCAGGCTCGTGGCCAGGTCAATCGGCTCGACCTGCGCCCAGCGCGCCGGCGCAAAGTGTACCACGTCGTAGCCCGAGAAGTGGCGCAGCTGCGGCGCGAGCTTCTTGTAGCGACCCTCCTCGAAGCGCTTGAGCCACGACTCGAGCTGCTTGGCGCTCCACTTCTCCGGGTTCAGCAGCAGTCCCTCCTTGGCGCTCATCCTTGTGCTTGTGCTTGTGAGGGGGGGGGTACGTACTAGCGGAACAGTCGTCGGGGTCTGCCTCGTAGCTGCTCGCTCGTCGCTGCTCGTGGTTTTCGATGGAAGGAGATCTGAGCGCCAGACAAAGCGACGGCGCGTTTGAGAGCGAGAGAGAGAATGTGGGAAGAGGCCACTATTGCGGGCGCAAAAGAGGCTGAAACCATCGGGAGACTCCTCATGCGGCAACTGCATTTGTATGTCCGTTGCAGAGGATTAGTAGGAAGGGTGTGTCGCTAGGATAACAGTCGAAAACCTGCTGTAAGAAGGACACGATGTGTAAAAAGGATGCTGGTGTCAAGACGCTTGTTGCCTGATCAGGGGTGATTAATATGCGAAGTGGGGAGAGGGGTAGGTTCGCTGTGGCTGATTACGCCGACTGCTGCAGCAGCGATGATGGCGACGAGACTCCCCAGCCGCATGCTGGTCGCCGATATGCTTCTCGATAGGTCACGCTCGCGAACGCGATCCTTCTCTTCTCAAAGCTCCACAAGCAGAGCGACGCGCGACGCACGAAGCAGGAGCAGCAGACGATGAGCGTGATCGAGATCCACGGCGATGCCGACTGGAACGCGCAGATGCAGAGCGCCGGCGGCAAGCTCGTGGTCGTCGACTTCTCCGCGACCTGGTGCGTCTGCTGTCTGTCGTTTTCCCTCGTTCGCGTGGCTTTATTTAGGGGGGCGACGCATGCACGCGAAGTTGCACCAGAGACGAAGCAAAGCGATGCCTCTGCGTGCCTGGTTTCTCAACCGAGTCGCGCGTTCCCCACGGGATGTGCGCTGGCGATTATGGGAGAGCGAGCGTGGGAACATGCGTGCGTGTATGGGATCACCGCGTGCTGACGTGTCGTGTGGGCTCGCGTGTCCAGGTGCGGGCCGTGCCAGATGATCAAGCCCGTGTACGCGCAGCTCAGCCGCCAGTACCACGACGTTGTGTTCCTCGAGGTGCCCCAGCGAGCCTGCCGTGGCGTATGCAGGTCGTGTGCATCTCCTCACCTTTTGCTGCGTTGTGTGGTTTGGCGCAGGTGGACGAAGCCAAGAACCGCTCGCTGATCGGCGCATTGGGTGCGTTGTTGCCATGGTGTCATGCCGAATGTGTGCCCACCACTGCTGACGTCGGTGCTCGCATATTGGTGGCTATGCTGCAGGCGTTCGCGGGTTCCCGACGTTCCACTTCTACGTGAGTCAGCGCAAGGTGGACGAGCTCGTTGGCGCAGACCAGAATGCGCTGCGCCAGAAGATCGAGCAGTGGCGCCAGTCCGCGTTCAACCCGTTCGCGTCCCCAGGCGTCTCGCTTGGCGGCGGCGCCGCGCCACCTGTCGACGCGCGCGATGCCCGTGAAGCGCGCCTCAAGCGCTTCAACAACCTGGACATTGTGCCTGGAGGCGCTGCTGCTGACTCGAAGGCGAACATGGTGTGCGACCCAAACACTGGCGAGTGCCGTCCAATGGACGCGACGCCATCGGCGCCGTCCGCTGGCGTCGCCTCGAAGGAAGACGAAGAGGAAGCGAAGCGCGAGCAGGACGCAGAATCTGCTGCTGCTGCTGCCGGCGCTTCAGGCGAGGCGGAGCTCGGCATCCCGCCAGTGAACGAAGAGTTCCTTGCGCAGCTGCTCGAGATGGGCTTCGAGGAGCTCCGCGCGCGCAAGTCGCTGCTCGCGACGGACTCGCAGAACCTGGAGTCTGCGATCTCGTGGATCGGCGAGCACCAGGATGACATCGACATTGATGAGCCGATCAAGTTTGTCGACCTGTCCAAGTTCGCGAGGAAGCCGCTGACCGAGGAGGAGAAAGCCGAGAAGGTTGCGGATCTGAAGAGGCGCATCGAAGCGAAGCGCGTGGAGCGCGAAGCCCGCGAGAAGCGCGAGAAGATCGAGAACGAGCTCAAGCGCCGCACCATGGGGCAGGACATGCAGAGCGCGAAGGAGGAGTACGACCGTCTGCAGCGCAAGCTCGCGGCCGAGAAGCTCAAGAAGGAGAAAGAGGACTACAAGCTCGAGCGCGAGCGTATCCGCAAGAAACTCGAGATGGACAAGCTCGAGCGCCGAGCGCGCGGCGGGTACCTCGGCGGTGCGCCGATCGATCTGCCGTCTGTCGACACGCTGCACCCGAGCAACCAGGCAGCTGAGGAAGAGGAGAAGAAGAAGAGTCCGACGAACCTCACGCCGGAAGAAGCCGTCGTCGCGAACGTCGAGAAGCTCAAGAAGTACCGCGTCGGCGGCGACGGACTCACGGCGCTCAAGACGCTCAACGTGTACGTGAAGAACCTGGTGGAGAAGCCCGAGGACGACAAGTTCCGCACGATCAACTTGGAGAACACGGCGTTCCGCAAGCGCGTCGCGAGTCTCGTGGGGGGCGTCGCGTTCCTCAAGAGCCTGGGCTTCGAGAAAGTGGAGGGCGAGGGGCTGCTTAAGCTCTCGGTCGAGAAGCGCGACGTGAAGCTGCTGCAGTTTGCGCGAACAAAAGTCGAGGCCGCGATCGCCGAGCTCTCGTAGAGCCACTGCGAGGAACACAAAAAGCGAGAAAGAGAGTGTGTTGGAGGATGTTGCTGCCGCCACTGCGTTGCCACTACTCGGAGGGCTCACTGGCAGCAGCTTCATGCGCGGCTGCGTGATCCAGTCGTCTCCACAGACACGAGTATCTCGCTGTGCTTTATAAACTCGGGAGTCGCTAATATTGATTCTGTGGTGTTGAGTCTTCGTCGCAAACGCCAGCCACGCCATTCACTCACACACGCGTTCTCTTGGAGCACTCTGCCGTGCTTTAGTCACATCAACCATCACGCCTCGGTCTGCATCTACAGCGAGAAGAAGCGGCTGAAGAGCCCTCTCTTCTGCTGCTGCTGCTGTGTCGATTCTACTGGCGCGTCCTGCTCAGAGTGCGCGTCGCCATCTCCATCCGCCTGCTGTTGCTGCTTCTGCTGCTTCACGTCGCTGAAAGCCACGAACGGCCGCGTGGGCACGGGCGGCGAGATGAGATCGGTCTGGATGCCGCTCACGATGATTGACACGTGCACCGAGCCCTGCAGCGAGCTGTCGTAGCACGTGCCAAAGATGATGTTGGCGTCCTCGTCCACGCGCGTGCGCACGATGTCCATGATGCGGTCCACCTCGAAGAGCGTCATGTCGTCGCCCCCGCGGATCGTCACGAGCAAGCCGAGCGCGCTCTCGGTCGGCAAATCGCCCAGCAGCGGGTTCACGAGCGCCTGCTCGGCCGCCTTCTCCGCGCGGTCCACTTCCGACGACGTGCCGGAGCCCATGATCGCGCGGCCAGCGTTCGAGAGGATCGTCTTGATGTCCGCAAAGTCCAGGTTGATGAGCCCAGGACGCACGATGAGGTCCGTCACGCCCTTCACTCCCTCCAGCAGCACGTCGTCCGCGTACCGAAACGCCTCGAGCATCGTCGTGCTCTTGGTCGAGAGCGCGAGCAGGTTCTGGTTCGGCACGACGATGAGCGTGTCCACATACTTGGCGAGCTCCTTGACGCCCGCGTTCGCGAGCCGCGTGCGGTTCGGGCCTTCGGAGCGGAACGGCGTGCTCACAACGCCCACCGTGAGGATCCCGAGCTCGCGCGCGATGCTGGCCACGATCGGCGCCGCGCCAGTGCACGTACCGCCGCCCATGCCGCCCGTGATGAACAGCATGTTGCTGTCCTGCAGCGCCTGCGCGATCTCCTCGCGCTGCATCTCGGCCGAGAGCTTGCCCAGCTGCGGCTTCGAGCCCGCGCCGAGTCCCTTCGTGATCTCCTTGCCGAGCGTGATCTTGCGCGGCGCAAGCGACCGCCCGAGCGCCTGGCAGTCCGTGTTCGCCACGATGAACTCCACGCCCTCGAGCTGCGACGCGATCATGTTGTTCACCGCATTGTTGCCCGCGCCGCCCAGCCCGATCACCGTGATCAGCGGCTTGCCGTCCTTGTACGCCGACACCAGCCGCTTCTTCTCGTCTCCTATACCCACACACATAAAAGCAATACACACACGTCAGCATGCCACTCCAAATGGAAAGCCCCGTTACCACACGCGCACGCATCAAGCGAGAGAGAGCACCAAGCGTCGTCGCTACCTTCTTTCGCGTCCGAGAAGATGTCACTCTTTGCCGCTGGAGGCGTTGGGGGACGGTACTGGCGCTTTCTCCGGTCGTGCGCGCCGCCCGCCGACGGCGACTTGCCTCTCGCGGCGCCGCTGTCGCCGTTCACGCCGCCGCCGCCGTTCGGGTACTTGGCGCGGCGCTCTGTGTGCAGCTCCGCCGTCGCGGTCGTCGTCGCCGTCGCCGCCGCCAGCAGCGCGTGCTGCGCGGGGCGGGCGAGCACGCGGCGTGCGATCAGCGAGGAGCTCCGCACGCTCATCTTCCTCACGTCGCTCGCTGTCTTTTGGAATGGAAACCCACCACACACGACGCGCTCGCGCTGTCAATCAGCCAGCAAACCGTGGTGTGGCCCACATCCAGTCCGTTCGACGATACAATTGGCTGAAAATGGATGCCGCACGACTCGATTGGCTAGAATGGTGCGCAGCCCTGATTTTTCGGAATGACTGCGGAGCGAGTGATAGACAAGCACCGCTTCGACTCTGAAGGAAGAAAAAACGAACCCATGACGGACGCGAGAGAATGACTGCGGCTGTCCGACACTCCCTCTCCGAAGCTGCGTGTGCGTGTGGGGTTGAAATGCTATAAAGTTAGTGGTGTCGTGTGTGTGGCTGTGGCTGGCTGTCGTTGGCGCGTCACTGCGCGTGCCGCCTGTCAAAAGATTCGCACTTCAACCTGCTTTTCTGCTGATCGAGATGCCCTGCTGCAGCTGTTCCACCTGCAGAGCATCATGCACACCAGTCAGCTTCTCTCTCTGTGGCATTCGCTCTCTCACTCACTCATGCTCATATTAGAGTGACTGCCACGTACCAGCTGGAGCGAGTTGTGCAGCGGCACGACGGTCTCAATCGTCGACGATGCCGAGATCTTCTCGTCGCTCACGACGTTCGCTGGGTCGTCGTCGCCGCTGACGCCAACATGCGCTTTGCTCTCTGTCAGTGCAGGCGCTGATGAGCCTGACAACGCGTCCTGGTGCTCGGACGGGTGACGATCGGCTGCTTCTCGTGACGACGGTGCGTATAGTGACGAGGACGAGGACTCTGTCGGTTGGGGCAACGTCGCCACTGTCGCGGTGGCCAGGTCGCCGCTGTTGCTGTGGCGGCGCACCCACTCGTCCATGTTGTGCTCTGCGACATCGTGTGCCTCGAGCTCGCCGTCCTCCAGCGGGTTCAGGTACGCGTACTTGCCGATCACGCCGATCCCGAGGATCTTCTCCGGGATGAAGTCGCCGCACGCCTGCTCACACGTGCAGAGAGAGAGAAAGCATGAGAACACTCGCGCCATGCAACGCTGCATCTGAAGCAATGCCAGTCAATACACACCGAGTAGTTCTGCATCAGCAGCTTCGTGCACTTCTTGCCGTTGTTCTCCTGCAGCACGCGCACGGCCTCGGAGAACTCCATCGAGTCGATGCGGATGTCGTTCACGGCCACGATGTGGTTGTCCGGACGGATCGCCACCCAGTCGATCTCGTCCTCCGTCACCACGATACCGATGCGCTTGAGCACGATCAGCGGCTGGTCGATGAACTCGAACTCGGGGATGCTCTCGACCTCGACCACGCGCTCGTACAGATACAGCTCGTACTGGAAGATCTCACCCACCGACGCCTGCACGACGGCATTGCAGCCGCTCGCCACCACCTGCCGAGAGATCGTGTTGATATCTGCAGAGGGCATCGATCAGTCAGACAGCCTCGCTCTCCTAAACGATGACGCTGATGCACCGCAGACACACACAGATCACACACAGATGCACAGGACGTACCGCACTTGACGTACACAAACCGCACGGTGCTGGACGACGGGATGCTCTGCGTGCTGATCGTGATCTGCCCGTGCTTCCCCGTGGGCACGTAGTGGTACGAGCCGATCTCGATCTCTGACGACGACTCCTCCGAGATCAGCACCTGGATGTAGTCTTTCACCGAGTGGTTCTCCGGCACGTCGAACTCAACTGCCGCGTAGCAACGAAACAGCACATGAGCATCCAGGCGTTGCCAGTAGAGACAAGAGCCAAGGACGTACTCGTAACCAGCGAGCCTTTCTCGACTTGCCCGCCCATGTCGAGCTGCACAATGCCGCTCGGCCGGAACGCCAGCAGCTTGATCGAATACAGCGACTTATCCGTGATGATGTCGAGCGTCTCTTTCAGATCCTGCGCCTGCGTGATCCACTCGGGCGACTGGCCGCGCAGCAGGAAGTCCTAGCATTCGGAGCATGGTCCCAGGCACGAAGGATTCATTAGCACGCACGCCATGCACACGCACAACAACACCGGCAAGCTGCGAACCTGCGGCAGCAGCCCAAACTTCTCGCGCATCGGGTGCGCGCCGCCGTGGATGAGCATCTTGATCGCCACGGGGTTCTGCACGAAGCACGCGTGGTGTAGCGCAGTCCAGCCGTTCTCGTCCTGGTGATCCAGGTTCACGTGCTTCTGCAGCAGCAGGTGCAGGATCTCCGCCTGCTTGGAGAGCGGCTCCAGGTTCGCGTTCTCGTTGAACTCCTCCACTTCCTCCACTTCCTCCGGCTCGCTGCTTGCGTCCTTGTCGTCGTCGCCGTCGCCGCCAGCGTCTCTCGATTTGCCACCGGCGTCCTTCGCGCCAGCGCTGGCGCCGTTCCCAGCAGCTTCCTCGTCGTCGCTCTCCTCGCTCTGGTCGTCTTGGAAGCCGACGCCAAACATGTCGTCATCATCGTCGTCGTCCTCGTCGTCCTCGCGCTTGAACGTCATGCTCGCGACCGCGACGAGCAGCGGCGTGCGTCCGCTGTCGTCCTTCGCCTCGAGATCCGCGGGGGCTGCGCTCTTGAGCATCTCGCGCACGGCGTTCAGGTCACCGTACGCGCACGCGCTGTGCAGCGTCACGCTATTGCCCATGCTCGCTGCCTGTGTGTGGACGTCTGTCTGTCTGCCTGCTGCTCGTCGACTCTGGCGACACGAAGAAGGCGGCGGCGTTCTGTTCTGCGCCGCGTGCGTCGTCCGTCTCGGTCGTTGCTATTTGCGTCCCAGCGTCATCACAGCAACGATCGCTCGGCCCGTTTATCGGAGTTGTGCTCTCGTAGCCGCCGTGCACGAAACCTGACTTCTCGCATCCCGTTTAAACGAAATCGAAAAGTGGATCCAAGTGCGAAAATGGCAGACGACATGCACGAGAGCCGCCGAGGTAGCGATGGCGACAGCCATGGCGATCGCGACGCGAGAAGCCGCCACGCGTTCGCGGTGCTGCAGGACAAGTACGTGCACGCGAGACGCCTCGCGTGCTGTCCAACGATGGACCTCGTCGCGGTACTCACGGTCGACGGGCAGCTCATCGTGCACGTGAGTTCACATCGCTCCACGGAAGAATCCATCGCTGCTCGTGGCTTCAATGCAAGCGCGCTCACTCAACTGTGCCTCCCACTCTGTGCGTGAATGTGTATGCCGTACAGCGCACGATCTCGTGGCAGCGCCTGCTGCACGTGAAGCCGTCGGAGGTGAGCTTCGAGATCACGACGCTCGAGTGGAGTCCCGACGGGCTCTCGCTGGCGCTCGGCTGCGACGAAGGCGAGGTCGTGGTGTACGAGATCGAGTCGGGCGAGCAGCGACAGGAGCTCCGCGCGCTCAAGCGACTGCGCGACTTCCAGCACTGCTGCGCGATCACAGCGATGCACTGGGCGGCATGCGACCAGTCCCAGCAGCAGCAGCAGCAGCAGGGCCAGCGCCGCAGCGAGTCGTACTTTGGCCAGCGTGCAGAGCGCTTTCTACAGCCGTCGAGTGTCAGCACCGCCGCTGCTGCTGCCGGCGCTATCAGCACGGCGGCGTCGAGTGTGCTCGTGACAGCGGACGCGGACAGCGAGATTGTGCTCTGGTGGATGGGCAAGATCTACCTGGCAAAGGTCGACATCAAGACTCTTCTTCCACCAGGTAACCAAGACGGCGACCATTCTACCAAGACGAAACTCACGATCGACAGCGTGCGCCTCGCGCCAGATCTCTTGAGACTCTTTGTAGTACTGCTGGTGGATCAAGACGACGACGCGAAAGACAGCGGGAACACACCAGAGGATCCAGATCTTCATCACAAGAGCAAGAAGCACCAGCTCGTGACGCTTGACCTCAGCGCCATCCGCGCGATCCAGCAGGAGCTCGCGTTTGTCGCGCACACGATGGACGAGAACCATGGAGTCCTAAACGAGCTCGTGCTTTCGATGCGCCAGATGGCGACGGAGTGGAAGACAGCGACGCGCATCTTTGAGCTCAAGATGGGGCTCATCGGCTCGCTCTACGAGAAGTACGCGTGCGCCGACCCGCCGCAGGTCGACATGCTCTCGGTCGTCGCCAGTGGTATCACGTCGCCTGCACTGGCGCAGTACTTTGCGCAAGACATCCAAGAAATGGTGCAACGACATGCACAGCCTCGTGGGGAGAGATTGGTGGCGTGCTGACTGTGTGTATGCGATGCTTTGCTCGTGTGGTGTGTCTCTTTCCAGAGTGTGGATCGCATGCAGAAGCTCCTACTGAGTGGCTGCCAGACGCTCGCCGCGCTGATCGAAGGCAGCATGAAAGCCGGGCTTGTCAAGTTGCTCTTCCACCTGTCCGAGCTCCGCGGCCGCGCCAAGTGGCAGCGCGCTGCGTTCGAAGACACGATGGGCGTGGCGACGAGTGCAGTGGACGATTTGATCACAATCGCGCAGGATTTCCTCATCAGCATGGAGATCTTCGCGCACGCCGTGCATGAGACGCGCCAGGACTTTGTCCTGTTCTTCCAGTGGGTGCTCGAGCGCATTCGCATCCACACGAACTCGACGACAGGTCGCTCGAATGGCGCAGGAGCGGCATCAGCAGCGCAGGGTGACGCGACCAAGTCGCTCTTAAACCAGCGCCGACTGTGCAACTTCCTCCAGCGCGCAGCAGAAGAAGCGCAGTCATTCCGCGAGAGGCAGCTGCCGAGCAGCAAGTACCGGGTGGAGACGACTTTCGGCAACCTCGTGTCCAAGCAGCTCGCCAAACCCACGGCATCGGCTGCACCGGTGGAGGGTGGCGAAGGCGCGTCGAGTGTCCTGATGCTGCTCGAGCGGCTCGAGAGCAAGTGGTTTGCACTGGTCGAGCAACTAACGCAGCATGTCGCGAGAGCCGTCACAGTCGATCCTCGTGGCTGTATTGATCTTGGCGGTGACAGTGTGGAGGAGTACAGTTTCCACGATCGAGTGGAGAGTGAGGCGATCAGCCATGGAGACGACGAAGAAGACGAGGATGAAGACGACAGCGACGGAGAAGACGCGCTGGACGCGGTTGACTGGAGCTCGCTCGAGAGCGTTGCGTTGGCGCAGAATCAAGACGCAGCGCGTTCGCTGCTCATGCTTGGGGTTCGCCTCAAAACGAATCAGCTAGTGCTGCTCCGAGCAAGCTGGAGCTCGGGTCCGCAGGACAACAAGGGTCAGCGTCTCAACTGGGAAACAATGAAGCTTGCACCGCCACCAAACGCAGCAGCACACAAGAGCGATGCGCAGCTGCAGGGATTCCATTTCTATGGTGACACGGCGTCAGGGAAGAAGGAGCAGCTGGCGTTCCTGCTCACGAAAACCAGTTTCCAAGATGGCGCACAGCAACAGCAAGGTACGATCGCCTGCGTGTGAGGCTGGCTGCATTCGTGACAAGTGTGTGCTGATATCGCTACTGCGTGTTTGGTGTGTGCTTTTCCCACAGATTGGTTGTACTTCCAGTCATACGATCAGCATGCATTCAGCCCACTTCGCCTCGAAGTGGATGCGCCACTGACTGCGATTCTACCCGAGGTATGCGTGCCTACTGCTGCAGGATGTTGAGTCTCGTCGCTCGTCACTGATATGGTTCGCTTCGCAACTGGTGCAGCTTCCTGAGTGTTCGCTCCCAACGAGCGGCATGCATCGAGCCAGGCTGCTGTCAACATCGTCGGTGACTGCGAACGCATCGATTCCGCGAGTCATCGCGAACGCAAAGCGTGGTATCGTGTGCGTGTCAACTCTCGCCAACCGACTGACGATTCTCGATGCAGAGGATGACGAAGACGACGAAGAAGAAGAAGAAGGAGTCGAGGAGCTTGAGAAAGCGCCATCGCGAAGCGAACCGGGGCACCTGAGAGGACACGAGTCAGATTCTAACGAAGTTGACATGTAATCTGCATTCTTCTCTGCTCTCGCTACTGCGGCTGATTGCTCACGCTCGGAGCTTCGTAGCCTTCCACGAGCAGCAGTCGCTTGACGATCGCCTCGATCTCGGCTGGGTTCGAAGGGTACCTTCTCAACGGAGATGGGGCGAAAGGCTGTCGAGGCGCAGCGTTGATGCTGCTCATTGGCATCCCAATGACTGAGCCTCTTCTCGGACGGGCACTTGCTGGGGCATTGACTGCGCTGCTCGGATGAAGTCGCGACGCCGAGCTGTGGCTGCGGAGCACAGGTGCGTTCGTCCGCGCAGAAAATAGTGTCGGCGGCTGTAGATGCGAGGACTCGGTGAGTCCCAACACAGTTGCTGAAAGGTTCAGTGGGGCGTCGTGGCTGTCGATCGCGTCAAACGAAGGTCCGGCAGAGGAGCCGCTGTGCTTGTCCTCTTCATCTGCTTGATCCGCAGAGCCGACATCGCTGTCGCCGTCATCCTGTTCTTCGACGATGGACGCCTGGGAGCACGTCCTCGCGATCGCCAGTCCGTCCAGGAACGAGGTATAGCGAGCGTTTGTCGCGTCTCCAAACTGACCATCGCCGATGGTGAGCTCGTCCGGACCAAAATGCAGTGGCGACGCGTCTGCTTCTGCTCGGTCGCTCTCTTCGTGTGGATTCTCGGCGAGGTCAGGGAGCACGGAGTCTTTGAACGCGCTGTGGTCGCGGTGGCGCAGAAAGTTCTCCTTCTCCTCGCCGAAGATGCCGATCGTGTCGTTGTTCTGCCAGTGGTGCACGATCGTCTGCTGCTTGTTGATCGAGTGCATGATCATCGCCTTCATCTCGTCCATCACGTGCGGGTACTCGGTTTGAAACGTCTCGAGGAACTCGCGCGGGAGCAGGTACGTCCCCGTGGGCTTCACAGCGAACGCGTTGTACTGCGCGAGCGTGTGCGTGAGCACTTCCTTGTACCCGAAGAACTCGCCTTCGTAGAGCATCGCGATGTTGCCTCCCTCGCGAGTCGACGCTGTCGAGAAGGTACTCGGCGGCGCCTCGCCACCGCCTATCCCGCTCAGCGCGTTCATCATGCCTGATCGCTGCGGAGCTTTCACGACGACGACGCCGCTCATGAGAAAGAAAATGCCGCTCACAGGGTTGCCGTGGTAGATAAGCAGGTCGCCAGCGAGGAAGTACTGCGGCACGAGGCGCGGCAGCACGAGCGTAAGGAACCACTTGGGCTTCTTGTCAAAGAACCGGATCTTGGACAGCACGTTGTTGTTTAGGTACAGGATCAGCTCGCTGCGCAGTCCGTAGCAGAGCGCGTCGAAGAGCCCAGCCTCTTCGAACAAGGTTTTCTCCATGTTGAGGAACCGCAGGTGCTCCTGGCACGCCAGGATAAACTCATTCGACACGCCGCGCTCCTTGATGTACGCGTTCACCTTCTGGATCATCTCGTGCTCTCGGTTCATGAGGCTCTTCGAGTTGCTCACGACTTCGATGACCGTGCCGACGACGTACGCGAACAGCGTCGTGCCGCCGATCATCACCAGGATCGAGTACGCCTGCTCGAAGCTGTTTACCGCGATGATGTCGCCAAAGCCGACCGTGGTCATCGTCGTCGCCGCCCAGTACACGGACGCGATGTACTTGGAGATGATGGACTCGGGGTCGTCGAACTGGATCCGCCCCCACCACGCATTATCCTTCGCGTGCTCTGCCGACATGTAGTACCAGAAGCAGCCGACGTAGTGCGTGATCGTCATGGCAGGCGCGAGCAGCTTGAGCAGCCGGACGGTGTCCATGTTGATGTCGAGCTCCGAGGTCCACTGCATGTTCATCTTGTAGAGCTTCGAGAGGCGGATGAGACGCAGGAGTTTCACGAGCTTGATCGTGCGGAAGAGCTTGAGCGACCGGTAGTCCTTCTCGGCGGTGAGAGACTCGACGATGAAGTCGAACGGGATCGTTGACACGACGTCCACGAGGAAGTTCGTCTTGAGGTAGTGCTTGCGGATCTCGTGGCGGTCGATGATCTCCACGCCAGTCTCGTCGACGTACGTCGTGAGGAAGCTCAGCGCGATGTCGAGCAGGAAGCAGATGTCCGAGACGCGGTCGGTCGTGTACAGGAACACCGTGTCTTGGATGTCGAACGAAATGCGAAATGGCACCGTCACGGCGGTCGTCGCCACCATGATGCCGATAAGCACGTCCCAGACCATGCGCAGTCGCGAGTAATGGCGGATGACCGACCAGTGGGTCTTGATCTCGTCGGTCGCGAAGATGTTGAGGCGCCGGAGGTTGTCGAGCTCGTAGGCGTGGATGTTGTTGTAGGACACCGACTTGCGGTGGCGGTATTGTAAGAACGGCTCGCTGCCGCGCGATGTCGCGGACGACGGCTGCTGCATGCGCCGCAGCGTCTGCTCTTTCTGAATCGCGCGGCGACCGCGTCTCGCGGACTCTGCGTACCGCTCGCTGAGGATCGTCGCGAGATCCAACAAGTACTTGTGCGCGATCGGGCACTTCTTGATCGAATCGAGGAGATCGCAGCTGTAGATCGCGTACAGCTCGGTCTTGAGCACGGACCGGTACGTGTGCGTGTAGCGCTTCTTGTCTGCGACGAGGTACTCGATGCCGCAGATGTCGCCCGGGGTGAGCGAGCCGACGATGATGTTTCCTCGAATCGACTCGACGGATCCGCTTGTGATGAAATAGAGCTCTTCCCACACGCTCTCGGCGTCCACGAGGGTCTGGCCGGGTCCGAGCACGATCGGCCGCAGTCGCGGGATCGCAAACACGAAGAACTCGACCGACGTGACGCCGAAGAATGGGAAGCGCTTGACAAACGGCTCCATCGACGCTGCGAGGATCTCGTACTGGAGGCTCACGGGGAACTGGTGCAGGAGCTTGTCTTCGTCGAAGACCGTGCGGTGGCTCCAGTGGTACTCGAACTGCGAGAGCACGCGCTGGCGGAGCCGCCTCGGGATGTTGCGCTTGAGTAGGAACTCCTTCGTCTCCTGCAGCTTCTGCTTGAGCTTGATGCCTCGTGGATTGTAGTTCTCGGTCAGCATCTGGATGTTCGCGATGATCATGCCGACGGAGATCGAGCCGAGGCACTCGACGAGGATCGAGTAGATGCGCTCGCCGTCCGTCACGCCGTAGATGTCGCCGTAGCCGACCGACATCATCGTGTTTGCGACCCAGTAGAAGCTCACCAAGTACGGATGCCGGAGCCCGTCCTTCGCGAGGTTCGTGACCCAGTTCCTGCCCGTGGGATCCCACGTGTAGAACAGATACCAGCCGCAGGACACGAGGTGGATGATGAACACGATGACGAGCAGACTCTTGAGCGTCTGCAGCACGTGCGCGTTCAGCGCGTCCATCTGGATCGTCTCGATCGCGCGCTTGAGTCGCAGCAGGCGCATGAGCTTCAGCAGGCGGAACAGCCGGATCGTGCGCAGCAGCTTGAGCGTGAGCAGCGATGACGACGCGGTCGACACGACCTGCAGGAACTGGTCGAACGGGATAGTCGAGACGAGGTCGAAGAGGAACCAGCTCTTGATATACCGCTCGCGGATCTTCGGGAGCTCGTGGATGAAGATGTCGGCGTCGTAGAAGCCCGTGAAGAAGTTGAGGATCACGTCGACGGCGAAGCTCGCGTCGAACGCGTAGTTCAGCACCTGCTCCCAGTACTGTCGCACACACGATGAGAGTGTTAGCCGACAAGCCGTACGAGACCATGCAAGTCGTGTCCAGCGAGCGACCACAAGACGCAACGTCGAACGAACGAATGCAAAATTCAGTACGGTACCTCGACGTCGATCCCGAAGCCTATTCGGTAGGGAATGAGGATGACGCTGTAGAAGATGATGAAGCCTATCCAGAGGTCCCAGCGCACTTTCCACGGCGCGCGCGGCATGATGACCCAGCGGTAAGTCACGTCCTTGTCCGAGTCTGTCTCGGCCAGGTGACTCGATTCGTAATCGCGGAACGCGCGGCTTCGCGTCGACGCAGCGAAGTTGTTCCGATTCGGCGAGCCCATCGACGTGGGCTTCTTCCGGTCCGCCACGTCTTTCAGGATCGCGCGCATCGACGGCATACGCTGCGTGAGTGACCGCGTGCTGTCGAAGAAGAACTGGCGAATGCTCTTGAGGTTGCCTGGCCCTACCGTCTTCGGCCCGATGTGCGTCAGCATTGGACGTGGCGCTGCAGTCGACGGCCGTGACGAAGCAGGCGCCTTCTCTGGAGGCGCACTCGTGCCATTGTGGTGAGCGAGGTGTGCTGATTGCGGATGCACTGCTGCTGCGGCCGAGGCTGCTGCGGTCGGCGACGACGGCTGCGGGACGACTGCGGACGGCGACTGGAGCGAGCGCAGATCGTGCACCTTGCTGGGGTTCGAGAAGATGAGCGTCTGCTTCATCTCGCCACCAGCCATCAGCAGCGGAGACACAGGCAGCGCGACGAGATCTCGGAGGGGGGAGAGGAAAAAGGCTACGAGGCTCTGAATCCCATGTGCAGATCGCTTTCGTTCTCCAGGAGCAAGCACGCAGGAGCAGGAACCGATCGCGTCGCGTCTGCTGCCTCGCCTCGCGCGCTCTTCTCCGCACCGATTCGATGTCGGCCGCACGCACTCACTCACTCACGCGCCAAGCCGGAAGAAGGTTCGTAACGGCGCGCGGGTGTGAAGCGACCAGTGCACCCGTCGCCGCCGCTGCCCGATTTAACCTCACACGTCCATGAATAGCACGCTCAGCGACAGCAGAGATGGATGGAGATTAGTCGCTCACCTCGCATCGGCATGAGGGTCAACTCGCTCGACACACCGTCCGTCCTTCAACACTCGCGTTGGTTTTCCATATTATGTCCATGCTGTGCATCGGGAAAGCAATAGTCGATCCAAACGTCGGCTCTCTACGCGTACGCACGCACCCGGCTGGCTGCTTGTCGTCCTCGCTCGCTCTAAAACGGCATCTTCATGCCTCCGAGTCCGCCGAAGTTGGCCGCCATCTTGGCCATGTTGGCCATCGCGTTCGGGTCGCTCTGCATCTGCTGCATCATGCGCATCATGCCCTGCGGCCCGCCCATCTGCTGCATCATCTTCGGGTCCATCGCCTTCGAGAGCTGCTGCATCACGGCGTTCGGGTTGCGCGCCATCTGCTTGCCAAGCGCGCCGTCGCCGCCCTTCATCAGCCCGCTCTTGCCCATGCGGCTCACGACGCCCGAGAACTGCTTGTGGCACTTGAGCAGGAACTCGACCTCGTACAGCTGGCACCCGGAGCCGCGCGCGACGCGCGTCTGCCGCGTCGGCGTCAATTGCACAATGCCGTCGAGCTCGGCGTCCGTCATGCTGTCCATCATGAAGAGGAACTTGCGCAGGCGCTTCGAGTTCTCTTCCTCACCACCGGTCATGTTGAGCATCTGCTCCATGCCGGACATGCCCGGGATCATCGACATGACTTTGCCGAGCGGGCCCATCTTCATCACGCTCTGGAACTGCTTGTACAGGTCGCGCAGCGTGAACACGCCTTTCTGGAACTTCTGCACCATCTCCTCCTGGTTGTCCAGCATGCCGCTCGTCTTGACTTCCTCCATGAGCCCGCGGATGTCGCCCATGCCCATGAGCCGGCTCACGAAGCTCTCGGCGTTGAACGACTCAAAGTCCGCAAAGTGCTCGCCTGTGCCGTAGAAGATGATCGGAGAGCCCGTCGCCGAGACCGCCGAGAGAGCGCCGCCGCCCTTCGCGTGGCCGTCGAGCTTCGTGATAATCACGCTGCCGACGTCGACCGTCTGCCGGAACGCCATCGCCTGGTCGTGCACCGCCTGCCCGATCGACGAGTCCATGACGAACACAATGTCGTCCGGCTTGACCGCCGCCGCGACTTCCTGCATCTCGGAGAACAAGTCGGCCTCCTGCTTGTGGCGACCACTCGTGTCGACGAGGATCAGCTCGTAGTGCTCTGCGCGGAACTGCCGCACGCCTTCCTCGGCGATGCGCACCGGGTCGGCTTCCGTGTAGCTGCCGTAGAACGGGATGCGCAGCTTCGTCGAGTTCTGCTTCAGCTGGTCGAACGCACCGGCGCGGAACGTGTCGGCGCACACCATGCACGTCTTCCAGCCCTTGCGCTGGTAATAGTGCGCAAACTTGGCGATGCTCGTGGTCTTACCACTGCCCTGTTGGTCGCACAGTCGCGTTCAGATAGACATATCCGCATCAGCACCTCACGTCGTTCATGCGCACACACCTGCCTTTCCTACAGCCAGCCGATCGAAACAGCCAGCGCCAGCAGCACGCGAGGACGTACCTGCAGACCGACAAACATGACGACGTTGCTCGTGCCTTTCTTGAGCTTGTACGGCTTGGCTTCCGGCTCGAGCATGCGGATGAGCTGGTCCACGACCGATTTCTGGATGAGGCGGCGGCGGTTGAGCCCCGACGTGTTGTCGTCCTGCAAGCTCACGGCGAGCTTCACGCCGTCGCGTAGCTCGCGCACGAGCTTCACCTGCACGTCGGATTCGAGCAGCGCGCCGCAGATCTCCTTAAGGATCGTGTTGAACACCTCATCGTCCACGACAGTCGTGCGGTTGAGCTTCGACAGCGCGGTCTGCAGCTTCGTCCCAAGCTCCGCTAACACCATCCTGGTCTAGTGGCTTGCTGAGTTCTTCTTGCGTCGCGCGCGCGTGTGCGTGCGTTGCTTCTGTCGCCGGAGCTCGTCGGTCGTGGCTGTGCGTTCTCCCTGTGTGTTTTGCCAGGCTTTCGGCCGCGCCAAGTGTTCCCTCGCTCGAGAACCGCAGGGAACGGGTAAAGTGCGACATCGAGATGTTTCCATTTGTGACCAAAACAGCCAGTCACTATTGTGAGGGTTTGGCACAAAGTGGACAGCTAGCTTGGCGTTTGAATGGAAGTGGCCATCGCACGCTGCCGGCATTTTTGAGTCAGCAATGCGAAATGCAAAGTTTGCTCCACACTTGACGCTGCTTGTCCTCCTTCGCTGTAGTGACCCTCGACGCGAATCAAAGAGAACGCCAACCGGTTCTTCAACATAGCAAGGACAGGCAAGGCGGGGCGACATCGCCAGTCGCGGCAAAACTGGCGAATTGGCCCCCTTTCACACTCCGAGCATCGAGCAAGCATCCACGAGGCAATTGTCGGCGCGCGAGAGTCCGCGGCCCTACTTGTGCGCTATCGCACACAACACGACAGCCATCCATCCATCCATCCATCCGTGCTGCTCACTCAACATCCACCCCGTTCGTCGACACTGTCTGCGACTCACGAGATGCGCTTTATTTGCCACGTCTCGCAGCTGCTGCTTGTGATACGCCAGCAGCAGCGCTGGACGGGTCAGCTCTCCTCCCACGTTTGCCTCCCTCGGAGTGAATGTCGTCCCATTTCCGCTTTTTTGCGCGTGCGAGCCAAGCGCAGCAAACCGAAGCAAAAATGCTCCAGCGAACACTGCGGAACCGAGCGCTGCGTCATTTGCCGAAATCCTCCGCGCCACCACAAGCAGCAGCAGCAGTTCTCTTCGTCCTCGCACGCCGCCGACAGTCCAGCAACATGGCCGCCGAGAAAGTGAACCTCTCGAACGCCGAGTGGAAGCAGCGCCTCACGCCGGTGCAGTACGAGATCCTGCGCCTCAAGGGCACGGAGCGCGCCGGTACGGGCGAGTTCAACAAGCACTACAAGGAGGGCACGTACCTGTGCGCCGGCTGCAAGACGCCGCTGTACACGTCCGAGACCAAGTTCGACTCGGGCTGCGGCTGGCCGGCGTTCTACGACGCCATCCCCGGCGCGATCAAGGTGCGGACGCCGTACTTGTTTGTGGCCAGCGATCACCATGGAGTTCCGAGCATAGCTGTCGTGTGCTAACGCTGATGCTGATGTGTGTGTGTGTGTGTGTGCGATTGCTACTGCAGGCGATCCCTGACCCGGATGGACGCCGCACGGAGATCGTCTGCGCTGCATGCGATGGGTACGCTTGTCTCGTTGGAATGATGGTGCGGACTGTGATCATGCTCCGCACGCGACTGACACTTGCATGCGAACCTGTTGCTGTGTTTTGCGTTCCGGCAGCCACATGGGCCACGTGTTCAAGGGCGAGGGCTTCAAGAACCCGACCGACGAGCGCCACTGCGTGAACAGCGTGTCGCTTGTGTTCCACGACGGCGAAGCTCCGCTCAAGGAATAAGCGTCGTGTGCGTCTGCGAGTGGCTCCGTCGCTCTCGACTGTCTGCGCGTTTGGGATTCCACGATGCACGCGCATGCGGCAGTCGCCGAACGCAAGTCGATGGAGTAACAACATGTATTTTGTGAGCTCTGCTCCATTTTGGTTGATCGCTGTATGAGCGCTCCTTGAAGTTGATGGCTTCGGCGTCGCGGATGAGTGTGAATGCATTTGCACTCGTGATCCTCCTCGCCGCATCTTCTTTGTATCGCCATCAGAAAGGCACTCGACGCGCGCGCGCGCGGCTGATGCCTGCGCTGGCTGGGTCTGATTGGCGAAACTCGCCGCTCGCCTGCCACGTCGAGTGGTCGCAGCTGCTGATACGACGCTGTGCCATGTCAAAAAGCAACCATATGATGTGCACGCGCTGTGTGAGTGTGTGTTAGACAGCGTTGCTGCGTTTGCGCATCCATTTGGCTATCATGCACAATGTGATCCAGCGCGCGATGCTCAGTGGACATTTCCAGATACGCTTTGCTCTCCACAAGCACGAGCAGTCAACCGTCCCTCCAGCAGCGACACTGAAAGCGATGGCGCAGCAGCAGCAAGGCGACGTCTCGGACGCGCAGTGGCGTCAGCAGCTTACGCCACTGCAGTACGAGGTCTTGCGCCTGAAGGGCACGGAGCCGGCGGGCTCGGGCGAGTACGATGCGCACTTTGCTAGCGGCACGTACGTCTGCGCGGGCTGCAAGGCGCCGCTCTACGCCTCGGACAAGAAGTTCGACTCGGGCTGCGGCTGGCCCGCCTTCTACGACGTGCTGCCCGGCGCGATCAAGGTTCGGAAGTCTCGTTGTGCTCGCTGTCTGTGTGCAGCTACGGCAGACGCGCTCTGTGGGTTCATGGCTGTCGCTGACGAGGTCGCTTGGTTGTCACGTGCGTGCAGCTGAACCCGGTTCCAGACGACCCGAAGTGCAGCGAGATCGTCTGCGCTGCTTGCGACGGGTACGCTGCTGTGCCTCTGGAGATGGCGCGCTTACTTGGGTATGGCAGCAGCTCACCTGTGTGTGTGTGTGTGGGTGTGTGTGTGTGTGTGTGTGCGAGTGTCGTGGTCGTTGCCTTTGTG
>JAADWH010000473.1:0-21442 GCA_023335995.1 Globisporangium nagaii
AGCGAGATAGTGTGTGTTTTGTCTGTTTGGTTGCACGGCGCGTCTCGTGGCTTCTGCGCTACTCGCTACCCGCTACACTAGCGGCGGTTTGTTTGTTCTTACGCGGGCGAGCATGGCATCGGGAGTTGGGAATGGACAGCAGCGCCATTGTCTCTCGACGACACTGCCAACTGTTCGCTCAAAGCGAGGGGTTGCAGTGCCGACGGAGCCCAGCTTTCACACGACCAGACTTCTGCGATATCGACTCATCTGACAGTCGGGATCATTCATTATGAACACACTGTCAAACGGTGTTGCTTCAAACCCACTTGAACTTGAAAGTGAAATCCGCGCCTGCAGCATACACGCCATCGTGTCAGTCAGTATCTGGACCAAGCGACCACAACTTCTGGCTAGATGTCTCGTCGTGAGACAAGGCAATGAAGAAGCACCTACCGAGGTGGTCGATCGTGAACTGCAGCGCAAAGAGCAGCCACACGATCAGCTTGCCCTGCACGAGCAGCATCTGGGTCTCGAGCACGAACGCGACCTGATACAGCGGCGAGAACGCGAATTTCTTCTTGAGGATGCCGTGGAGCGTCACAAACGACACCGCTTCAAGGCAGCCGTAGCAGAACAGGTTCACGATCAGCGTGGACACGTCGACTGCGCTCAGATTACGAGTGTTTGGGAAGAACTTCCCGTTCGGGAGCGAATAGAGCACGGGCAGGTAGATCGCGTAGATGATCGGCGCGATGCACTCGATGTACTCGACGAGTGCGATGTACTCGCAGTTGAAGAGCAGCTGCAGATTCTCGTGGATGATGCGCGTCTTCTGCGACGGTGTGAGCGGCTCGCTCGCGCTGATGGACGAGCGCCGCGGCATGCGAATTCTCTCGAGCGGTGAGATGGATACCACCGATCTGAGCATAGACTTCTTCCTGACTGGACCACCATCCTGCGGCGGCGGAATGCTCGTGCTCTGCTCCAGCGCTGACGTCGACGGCACGACTGCTGCGCCTTTCCAAGAGACGAGCTTCTGCGCGCGCACTTCGAGAAGCTGCTGCTGCGTGTAGTCTCTCTGGTTCCAGTACACCTGATGCTCTTCCAGGCGATCGAGCATCTGCGTGCCGGCACGCGAGAGCTTGTGCTGCGTGCACGCTCGAAGCCGAATCCGCTTGAGGTTGTCCTGATCGAGCTCTTCAGGCTCCTGCGCTAGCTTGAGGATCGTCGCGAGCAGATCGAGCTGGCCGTGTGTCTCCTGGTGGTATTGTTTGTGTAGCTGGTGCGCGATGCTGGTTCGATTGTAGATCTTGCGGAGAGAGAGTGCGGTGAAAACGACGTCGTTCGCGATGATGAGCAGCACGGTCCACTTCGAGCCAGCGTTCTGCATGCAGACGACGTTGTAGAGCGCGTTGAAGAGCTCGACCGTGAACGCGACGGTCTCGGGCAAGAAGTCCTCGTAGTGCGAAGCGTACTCTGCGACCTGGTTCTTCAGCACGACCTTGATCAGCGGCAGCACGAACACAAACGCAGGCTGGTACTCGGCTCGAAGCGACACGAAGACCGCCTGGTACGCCGGGTAGATGACCATGAGCGAGCCTTCGACGCCGATGAGGTTGAAGTACTGGAGCGCGCGGAACTTGAAGCCATCCACGCTGTCGAAGACCCCTGTCCCTCGCACGACAACGAACAGACCCGAGATCCAAAGGAACAGCAGCGGTGTGCTCCCGATCAAGATCGTGAACGGTATCGGGAAGACCCACGCGCTTCCAAGCGCAAGGAACCCTGCTATTATAGCAACGCCTGTTCCAACAGCGATCGTGACGACTTGTCCACTTGTGACCGGCAGCTCGGGTAGCCACTTCTTGGCGCGCAGCAGGTTGCTAAGACCAGCGGCGATCGCAACGAAGAAGAAGCGGATCCAAAAGCGGTAGTTCGCCAAGCACCCCGCCGAGGGCGGTGCAAGCGGCACGCTCTCGATGAGCAGTATGATCAGCAGCGCTGGAACTGGCGTCGCAACGCAGACAAGCGTGACGCGCCAGGGCGAGGTCGTGCGGCAGTACTCTTCCAGCGCCTGCAGTCGCTCCAGCGAGTACTTGCCGCGCTGGCTTACTTGGACG
The DNA here is from genome assembly GCA_023335995.1 of Globisporangium nagaii. Classification (NCBI taxonomy): domain Eukaryota; phylum Oomycota; class Peronosporomycetes; order Pythiales; family Pythiaceae; genus Globisporangium; species Globisporangium nagaii. The sequence continues at coordinate 2,103 of JAADWH010000473.1, forward strand.
TCTTCGTAGATCGCAGCCGCGCGTGCGACCAGTCTCGAGATCCTTGTGCTCGATGAAGGCCCATCCTTCTGCCGCTCGGCGCTTACCCGACGCCACGGCATGCTCACGCAGGCTCAGCGAGAGACTCCAAATGGGAGCAAGAGCTATTTCAAAATGAGTCGTCGCAGTCGGAAATAGGCAGCGTCCACAAGCAACTCAGAGCCAAGCGCGACTGATTGCCAGATGCATTCCAGATAAGCTCCACCAGAGGCACAGCCATAAGAGCCACAGATGCCGAGTCCCGGTCAGGAACCTGCGCCTTCGAAGGACGCACCAAGCCACGTGCGCAAAACACCATCGACCAAGCTGCTCGTGATATGGTCAACGAGGATCGCGAGACTGTACAGCAAGACACAGGTCAGTCGGCGCGGCCAGTACTCAATCGAGCGGCTCCAGGCGCTCGATGAATACTGCAAGAAAGCGTCGCTCGCGCGGGTAGTCGGCGTGTGCGTCTGCACCCCGTTGCCCGCGTTTGTCGTCATACTGCTCGCCGAGAGCATCCCGCTGCAACCGCCGCAAGAGAGCTTCGCAGAGAACTATACGTTCTGGGTCCGATTCCACGTGCTCGTGGCGATCATCATCCTGAGCATCTTTGTCCAGGCGAAGACGTGGATCCCGGAACTCCCACTCACAAAGCTCAAGATGGCTGGGTTCGCGACATTCCTGCCAACATTCTTGATCTCGCTCAACGCCTACGTGGCGTCGCAGTGGGTGTTTCCGATCCCGTTCATGGTCATCCTCGACATCCCCGTGCTCTTCGTGATGCTCACGACGGGTATTCGGGCTATCGCGCGGTCCAAGGCTCTCGCAAAGATCCCGAACGGCCGCGCGCGCTTCAAGGAGTACATCTTGCTCCTGATGCTGCAGACAGCATTGCTGCTCATCTATCCGGCGTACAACGGCGCGTTCACGACGCTGAGTCCGGCGTTCCAGGCGCCGTTTGTCCTCATGCTCACAATTCTCAAGGTGGCGATGCGCAATGCGATCGCGTACTTTGGCCCGCAGCTCGAGGACCATCTCCCGGAGACCGTCGTGTTCTGCGTCGACATCTTCAACGCGCTCTACATGGTCGTATGCATGCAGAACATCTACTCGTTCTGGATCGTCGCGTTCCTCATGGGCTGTGACTTCCTGCTGTCAGCTGCCGCGGTTCACACGCTCTCAAGTCGGTACGCTGCTGTGAGCGAGTTCCAGAAAGCGCAGCCGGTGGCATCCCAGGAAGCGCTCTTCGCGAGAGTGCTGCGACTCGTGCAACAGCCTCGACAGCTCAACGCTCAAGGGCTCGACGGCATTCGACTCCACGCGAAAGTATCGCATCGGCTATCGGTGGAGAACTCGGACATGCTCACGACGCTCGCGAAATCGATGATGCTCAGTCGCATGCAGCCGAGCATGGAGATCTCGTCGGTGGTGCCAGCAGACTCGGTGCGGACACTGCGCGTGTTTGTGCCTGAGCCAAGCAACAACAGAGTCCACCCAGCCGCTCCTCTCCCACTGATCAACAGTCTTGTGATCGTGCCTGAGGACAACGCGCACGTGCTGCCGCTGCGATCCAAGCCAGCTGAGGCTGCGTCAAAGCAGCCGGTCGATTTGAGAAGTCCCAAAAGCAAAGCACCCGCGACCTCGTCGAAGATGAGCCTGTACGCCATGAAGGAGCAAAACACCGCGCTCGTCTCGCAGACGCTCCACCTACTCTTCCACTGCGAGTACATCATACTCGCAGAGTACGTCGAGTGGATGATCCCGATGCTCTACGTCGTCTACCTCCCCATCCTGAAGCAGCTCTCGAACTCGGCGTTCTTCCCGAGTGCGCGCGATATCGACAACGACGAGATGCTGCGCTTCATCGCGACGATCCTCGCGTACGCTGCGCTCGAGCTGGCGTCGTTCGTCGCGCTCCACTTCGTGATTGCCAGAATGTTCGGCGTCTCTCCGCTCTACCAAGTCGCGTTCGTGCTTGAGTCCCAAGTCGTGCTCGTGCAAGCAAAGCTCATCGTCTGGCTCCTCTTTGCGCTCGAGTTCAATGTCGAACACTACGGTGGGTTCTCGATATTGCGCTCCTTATTGGAACGATCATGGGTTTTGAGACACTGAGCCTTCGCGACCTTCGTTCTCTGTGAGCTGCTTGAACTCAGGTGCTGACTTCACATTCCAGTTCAAATGGATGAAATGAGCGACGAATTCATCTCACCAGCCAACGAGCCAGCCAGCCCAGCGCCATGGCTTGCTGTTGACGTCCCATCAGCAGACGCCGCCAACCTCTTCCATCCGGACAAACCCAGACACATTCGGCCAGCAGACAATGGAGCTGAACACAAGGTGCGAGTGCGAGTGTTGAGTGTTGCCAGCCGGCGCGCTGAGCCTGCGTGGGTTTCATTGCGTCTGGTTTGAGATCTATGTTTGCCGTTCTTGACTTCCGAATCGAGTCACCGAGACACACTGTTTATCGTCCCAAATCTTCCAGCAGCAGAGTCGGACGGCAGCGCGCGCGCTTCACTCATGCCTCACCAACGTGTGCATCCAACAGCAACAGGACGCCTCGAGCACAACCGAGATCGAGGGACCGCGAGCGTCGCGTGCTTGCTCAGCGCGGCATCGACTTGGCTAGCTCGAGCAGCGACGCTCTGGAGCAAGACCCAAGTGAGCCGCCGCGGACACTACTCCATTGAGCGCGCTCTCGCTTTCGACGAGTACTGCCAGACCGCATCGCTCACGCGTGCTGTCTGCGTCTGCGTTGCTGCACCACTGCCTTCGCTGCTGGTCGTGCTGATCAAGGACTGTGTCCCTGTGCGACCGATAGAGGACGGCTCGGCGAAGAACTACGTATTCTGGGTCCGCTATACCTGTGCCATCGCCATCCTCTCTCAGAGCGCGCTCGTTCAGGCAACGAAGTGGATCCCCGAGCTCCCGGTCTCGAGTCGGCAGATGGTCGCGCTTTCAGCCGCTGTAAGCGTTGTGGGCGGAAGCCTGACGATCTGCGTGGCGGAGCTGTGGACGTTCCCGATTCCGTTCACGAGCTGGCTCGGCTTGCCGATTATCATCGGCGCCTGGATCGTCGGTGTGGTTCTCCTGCTTCGAGGCAGGTCGCTCGAGGGCATCCCAAACGGATTTTTCCGATTCCAGCAGTACCTGAGGCTTGTTCGTGCTCAAGGGATCCTCATGATGGTCTACCCGTCGTACCACGCGCTCTTCCTGCTCGTACACCCAGACTACCGCCTCCCGTTCATCGGTGTCCTCGCGATCATCCGAATCGCAATGAAGAATCTGACCGCGTTCTGGGGTGCCCACTTGGAAGATCACTTGCCGGAGACCGTCGTACTCACAGTCGAGCTCTTCAACGCGATCTACGCGACTGCCTGCATGCAGAACCTGCAGTCGTGGTGGATGGTCGTGCTGCTCATGGTCTGGGATCTGGCGCACACAGCAATGACACTGCCGCATCTGTATTCAAGAGCGACTCCTGTCCTGGAATATCTGGAACGCAGGCGAGCCCAAGTGGGGAATGAGCCTCGCGCCAGCCTCGTGGGCTGCATGGTCAGAGTTCTCCGTCGACCAGACGTTCTCCACGGCCACGACATTTCGCAAATTCGGCTCTACTCGGGACTGCCCGTTCGCGCTTTGGCCAGCAACCGTGAGGTTCTCGAACAACTCGACAAGCGACGCATCTTCTGTCGCCAGCGAAGCAATCGTTGCCCACAAGAAGAGCATCAACAAGCCTCGCTGCTCCCGAGTGACTCGATCACTCCAGAGCTCGTCTCGTCCGCGAGAGCTGACTCCATCGCTAGCAGCGTATTCCCAAGCGCAATACTTGGTGCCAGCGAAGCAGCGCGACCTACAACAGCAACAGCTTCTGGAACTGCTCCGTCGAGTACTCCGCCGCCGACGAGACGAGCAACCAGCTCTGTCACAGTAACGAAGAAACAGAACGCAGCATTCATAAAGAACGCGCTCCAGCTGCTCTTCAACTGCGAGTACCTCGTGCTCGTCGAGTACATCGAGTGCGTCATCCCGATCATTTACGTCGTGTACTTGCCCGTGCTGAAGAGTCTGCCCAACTCGATCTACTTCCCGACCACGCGCGATCTTAGCGCCAACCAGCTGCGCAGCGTGGTTGGGAACACGATGGCGTTCGGACTCCTCAAGGGCCTCTCGTTTGTCGCTCTCCACGCTGCGCTGAACCGGAAGTTCGCGTTCTCGGCGCTCTACCAGACGGCGTTCGTGCTCGAGTCGCAGATGGTACTCGTGCAGGCGAAAACGATCGCGTGGCTCCTGTTCGTGCTCGAGTTCAGCGTCGACCACTACGGTATGTGGAGGTGCCTCTCGATCTGTGTCATTTGATAATGTCGTGAGGGTAGCACTGACATTTGTGCATGGCTGGTGAGATGCTCAGGCGCAGATTTCAGTTTCCAGTTCAAATGGATCAAGTGAGATCGAGAAGAGGCAGTCAGCGATCTGTATCTTGAGTCGGTAGGGCGAATCGGCTAGCTCTCGAGCGCCTGGGGAATACTTTGGCGGAGGTTGTCTTCGACGATGGATTCGATTCCTGGGCATTTTACGATCCAGCTGATCTGAAAGTGGTCGACCGCACCTAGCTCTGGTTTCCCTCACCTACCTTGAGAAAACAAAACAATACATCCATGTCGGCATCTGAAAGAAAATGAAATGCTCACACTTTGCGAGACCTATGGTGGGCAAAGTCTTCTTCCATTTCACAAAATCCCAGGCAAATAACAATAATAAACAGTAACAAAAAAACTAATCGGCACACACTAGCTGGACGCGGAGGACAACCCCAAACTCACTGCTGAGCTTGTCGCCTGCGCTTCACGCGCTGGGCTGCAGCGAGGAGACTCGGGTGGTCGAGCAGCTCCTGCACACTCTGGATCCGCTTCGTCGGGTCGACCTGCAGCATCAAAGACAGCAGGTCGATGGTCGCGAACGACAGCTGCTCGTGCATCTTCCAGGCGCGGAGCACGCCGCGCAGTCCGACTTTCCGAAACGCCTGGAACTCGGCGCTCAGCGGCGATGCAAAGTCCACAAGAGGCGAGCCCGTGAGCATCATGAACAAGATCACGCCGAGCGACCAGATGTCCGCCTTCACGGGGTCGTAGGCTCCCCCCGCTCCGGCAGACTGGCTCAGCACCGCCTCCGGCGCAACGTACTGCGTCTTGCCCACACAGTCCGTCGACGGCTTGTCCGCCAGTGCGCTCAGTCCAAAGTCGCCGATCTTGCACACGCCGTTGTGCACGAAGACGTTCTCGAGCGACAAGTCGCGATGCGCGATGTTGTGCGCGTGTAGGTACTGCAGCCCGCTGGCGATCTGGAGCAGCAGGTCGAGCGCGCGGTCCTGTGAGACGCGGTTGCCCGGCTCGTCCATGAGCAGCTTGAGCAGGTCGCCCTGGTTGCAGAACTCCATCACGAGGAACACGCTCTGCCTGTTCGCGTACGCCTCCAGCAACTCCACGACGTTGGCGTGGCCGGCGAGCGCCTGCAGCCGCTTGGTGATGCGCCACTCGCGCCACAGGTCCACTTCCGGCTCGCTCTCGCCCGCGACGATGCGCACGGCCTTGACCACGACCGGGCGGAGCTGCGGCGCGCAGCTGTCGGCGGATAGCGGGGACGGCACGCAGATCTCGCCGCTGTAGATCTTGGCGCTCATGCGGCCGCTGATCGTGATGCGGTGGCGGCGGTCCATCGCTGCTGCTGCTGCTGCCAGGGTGTGTGCGCTCATCGATGGATCGGGCTTGCTCGTTGGTCGGTCGCTCCTCGAAGCAGAGCGTGCGCTGGTGGAGTTGCGCGAGCGGAGGCGAAAGCGATTGTGACGACAGACAGACACGCAGAGAAGCCGATGACAATGCCGACGACGACGCGCGCGTGCGTGGCTCGTGTGCAAGAGAGTGCGCTGGCGCGTGGGAATGCTTCTGGGAAGAGAAAGAACAGTGGCCACACGTTACTGTCCTCTGGTGTGCACTATCGCCTCGATGACGCACGGTACCTCTTTACGAAGCGTTCACTGATTCCCAAAGTGTTACGTAGCAAGTTTAAAGCTATGTTATTGTAATTAAGAAGGTAATTTTTCGTGCTGTATTGAAGTACAGCAGCTCGGTGATGCGCAGCGCGCCGACAGACAATTCGCCCAAGCAGATTTTTGCCGACCTCGCGCAGTCTGGTTGGCTATAAGTGCTGTCCGAAGAGAGCGCGCGCGCGTTCTGGTTGGCTACAAATGTGGCAAAAAGTCGGTCGGCCACGTCGCATGTTGTCACTCTTTCGGCTGGCCAATCGCGGCGCGGTGACAGACGTTGAAGCCCTGGCTCGCGGAAATGACGCCGAGGCGGCCGCGCGCTCGATTGGCACGCGCGACTGCCCCACGGCCAAGGAGCCAGCAGCTAAGCGATCGCACGGAGCGCTTGGGATGATCGCTGGCGTCGCGCACGCTCGGTGACGTACGCCGGCGTCATCGCGCTCTCGAAACTGCTTCAGCATTTTCCGCGACTGGATCAGACAGGACTCGTCGATAAAAAGTGATGGCATTTCCTTTTCGCAATCGCGGGCGTGAATCCAGTGGGCGGGTGCGAACAGAGCAGCAGCAGCATGGCGCGAGCTATGAGGCATCCCGGCAGCTTGAGCGAACAGGGCTGGAGACTCCAAGCGCGCCACCGCCCTCCGTCACAAGAATTCGCGGCGCGCGAAATCGGATAACTCACGGGCGAAGTGGCTTTTCTTTGGGCGAATCCGACTTGTCTCTGGACGGTGACGCACGCGGCCGCTGCGCCAATCAGGAGCGCGAGGAGCGCCAGCAGCGCTTTTCCGACAAGTCCGGATGGATGGACACGATGGACCAGGACTTCCGAATACACGTTGAAGTTCGTTTGCGCAAAGAAAAATCGAATTGCGCAAATGGAGAACGACCTGCCAGTCGTGTTGCAACAGCGGAACAAAATGAGCTCGTGTGTGTCTGGAGGCTGAGGTGTGCGGCTCTCACGGAACTCCAGAACGCCCGCCTTGCGTGTGCTGGCTGCGCGGATGTCTCCCTGTTGGGCAAGAGCCGGTTAGCCTGGATGTGTTGCCGCCGCGGCTCGGAGTTTGGCGAAGAACGTCGGTCTGATTCGTGGCAACTCTTGTTGAAAAGTGACAGCCGTGAGCGTTAACTGCGAGCAGGGCAGCCGGCGCAGTGAAGCGAGAGCCTCTGTGCGGAGTTCGTGGACTCGGAACAGTGGCGCTGTGTCTAGATGTTGCGGTGTGCGCCAACTAGCGGAAGGCTCGGTCAGGCTCCAAACCCCGCAGCATCACCCGGGTGGTTTTGCAACCGCTGGTACTCCAGGGGGTGTTGATTACCCCTCTGTTTGCTGTCTGCCACGAGGTGAGACGAAATCCATCATTACCCAGCCAAAACGAGACAGAGAGAGAAACATTCGCCTGGGAAACGAGCCAGCGAGAACGATCGCATCCGCATGAGAAACGAGCCTCCACCTGCCAAGCGGAGACAACCGGATCGCATCCGAGCGAACGGGACAATGCAGTCTTATCTAGCAACATCCGACAGCTGCAAACGGGATGCTGCTGATCTCCGACGCGATCTAAATGCGGTTGCCTCCACTCGCCAGCTCGAAGCTTCGAGAGATCAAGCTGCTCGACCAAGTTTGTTCTGCGTGTCGCTTGACTCCGCCAAGAATACAATCGACAGATCTGAGACGGTGAGTCGAGAGCTGCTCTAGAGAGCAGCTCATGAGAGGAACGCTTTCAGGTTCAGCCCCAACGGCTCCGTCGGAATCAAGCAGCTCCAACTCAGCGCTCTAACTCTGCTCCTTTCGCCCGACGACTGGAACAGACATCTCACTCTTCAACAAGCACTCGACCCAGCAAGGCACTTTGCAACACAAGCGCCTCGCTCAAACCCAGCGTGCATTTGGCAAAGAGCACTCTTTCCGCGTCTTCCAGCGGAGACACCAGCTACTCCAGTCTGCCAAGATGGGAGCCAAGCCGAAGCACGACTCGCCGGAGGATGAGAAGCAGTACAAGACGCTCATGGAGTTCGGCGCGCAGCAGCTCCACGAGAGTGTCGCGTCGACAGTCGAGACTGCGATCGGCCGCACGCTCCCGCAGATGGAAGTGCGTTTCCACAACCTCATGATCGCGGCCGACGTCGTGGTTCTCCAGGCAGACCACGCCAAGCCCGAGCTGCTGACGCTCCTTAACACAGTCAAGAAAGCGTTCACGATGTGCTCGCTCAAGAAGCACGTGGAGCGCAAGAAGATCTTGAACCAGATCAGCGGCGTGTTCAAGCCCGGGTCGATCACGCTCGTGCTCGGGCAGCCTGGCTCCGGCAAGTCGTCACTCATGAAGATCCTCAGCGGCCGCTTTCCGCTCGACAAGAACGTGGTGGTCGAGGGCGAGATCACGTTCAACGGCAAGCAGCAGAAGGAATTCAAGGATCGCCTCCCGCAGTTCGTTTCGTATGTGAACCAGCGCGACAAGCACTTCCCGACGCTCTCGGTTCGCGAGACGCTCGACTTTGCGCACCGCTTCTGCGGAAACCGGCTCAGCAAGGCCGAGGAAGGGTTCTTCCAGAACGGCTCGAGCGACGAGAAGAACGCAGCGCTCGCGATGGCGCGCGCGTTCACGCGGCACTACCCAGACATTGTGGTCCAACAAATGGGCTTGAACGTCTGCCAGGACACGATCGTCGGCAACGCGATGGTGCGCGGCATCTCTGGCGGCCAGCGCAAGCGCGTGACGACAGCCGAGATGCTCTTTGGCAAGAAGAACGTCATGATCATGGACGAGATCAGTACGGGGCTCGACAGCGCCGCGACGTACGACATCGTGAACACGCAGCGCAGCGTCGCGAAGCGCATTCGCAAGACAATCATCATCTCGCTGCTGCAGCCGTCGCCCGAGGTGTTTGCGCTCTTCGACAACGTCCTCATCCTAAACGAAGGTGAGGTGATGTACCACGGACCTCGCGAGAGCATTGTCCAGTACTTCCAGAACCTCGGCTTCGTGTGTCCGCCTCGGCGCGACATCGCCGACTTCTTGCTCGACCTCGGCACGGACCAGCAAGCGCAGTACCAGGTCGACAACGGCGGCGTGAAGCACCCTCGCCACGCGAGCGAGTTCGCGAAGCTCTTCAAAGCCTCGGAAGTGTACCAGGACACGCTCAATAGCCTCGCTCAGCCGATCAACCCGGTATACTTGAGCGACATGAAGGACTTCCTCAACGCGCGCGCCACATTTACGCAGACGTTCTGGGAGAACACGTGGACGCTCATGGAGCGCCAGCTCATGATCACGAGGCGCAACACCGCGTTCTTGAAAGGACGCGCCGTGATGGTGATCATCATGGGACTGCTCTACGGCAGCACGTTCTACCAGTTCGATCCGACACAGGTGCAGGTGGTCATGGGCATGATCTTTTCCGCCATCCTGTTCCTGTCGCTTGGACAGGCGTCGCAGATCCCAACGTATGTCGAGTCTCGCGAGGTGTTCTACAAGCAACGCGGCGCGAACTTCCTGCGCACCGGTGCGTACGTGATCTCGTGCTCAGTGAGCCAGCTCCCCATCGCCATCGGCGAGACGCTGCTCTTCGGCAGCGTCGTGTACTGGATGTGCGGCTTCTTGGTCTCTGGCGCAGCGTACGGGATCTTCGAGCTCATGCTCTTCCTGACGAACATGACGTTTGCCGCCTGGTTCTTCTTCCTCGCGGCGATCTCGCCGGATCTGCACATCGCGAAGCCCGTGTCGATGGTTTCAATCCTCTTCTTCGTGCTCTTCGCGGGCTTCGTGATCTCAAAGGACCAGCTGCCGGACTACGTCATCTGGATCTACTGGATTAACCCGATCGCGTGGTGCCTGCGCAGCCTCGCTGTGAACCAGTACCGCGCCGACAAGTTCGACCAGTGCGTGTACAAGGACATCGACTACTGCGCCAAATTCAACAACGTCAAGGCCGGCAAGTACTACCTGTCGCTCTTCGACGTGCCGTCGGAGAAGGAGTGGATCTACTACGGCATCATCTTCATGATCGTGTCGTACTTCGCGTTCATGTTCATCTCGTTCCTTGTGCTCGAGTACAAGCGCTATGAGACGCTCGCGACCCACACGAGCGTGACGAAGGTCGACTGCGAGGAGCAGGCGCAGGAGATCGTGCGTCGCAACACTGCGATCGCGATCTCGGCCCACGACGAGAGCGCGGACGGCGCTGTGCCAGTGGAGAAAGGCAAGAGCAAGGCGAAGCACCACGTCGAGCCTGTCACGCTCGCATTCGAAGACCTGTGGTACTCGGTTCCAGACCCGAAGAACCCAAAAGACTCGCTCGACTTGCTCAAGGGAATTACGGGCTACGCTGCACCGGGCTCGATGACTGCGCTCATGGGCTCCTCCGGCGCAGGCAAGACGACGCTGATGGACGTAATCGCTGGCCGCAAGACCGGAGGCAAGATCCGCGGCAAGATCCTCCTGAACGGCCATCCAGCGACCGACCTCGCGATCCGCCGATCGACCGGCTACTGCGAGCAGATGGACATCCATTCGGAGACCGCGACGATCCGTGAAGCGCTCACGTTCAGCGCGTTCATGCGCCAACCATCGGACGTGCCTGCTTCGCGCAAGTTCGACACTGTGAGCGAGTGCCTCGACTTGCTCGATATGAACGGCATCGCGGACAACATGATCCACGGTAGCTCGACGGAGCAGATGAAGCGCTTGACGATCGGCGTCGAGCTCGCAGCGCAGCCGAGTGTGTTGTTCCTGGACGAACCGACGAGTGGGCTCGATGCACGCTCGGCGAAGGTGATCATGGACGGCGCGCGCAAAGTCGCGGACACCGGCCGCACGATCATCTGCACGATCCACCAGCCATCGTCAGAAGTCTTCCTGCTCTTTGACCGCCTGCTGCTGCTCAAGCGCGGCGGGGAGACGGTGTACAACGGCAACCTCGGCCCGGAGTGCGCCAACCTGATCTCATACTTTGAAGCGATCGTGGGCATTCCCAAGCTTCCGTCCGGCTACAACCCGGCGACGTGGATGCTCGAGTGCATCGGCGCGGGCGTGACTACCGGCAGCAACACTGGACAGGAGACGGACTTTGTCAAGATCTTCACGCAGAGCGAGATGAAGAAGGCGCTCGACGCAGACATGACGCAGGACGGCGTGCTGATCCCGGCTGCTGGCGTCGGCGCGCTCTCGTACGATCACAAGTTTGCCGCGAACACGAAGACGCAGATGGTGTTCCTGCTCAATCGCTTCACGCAGATGTACTGGCGCACGCCGTCGTACAACCTCACGCGCATCGTGATCTCGATCATCCTGGCGGTCCTCTTTGGCATCATCTACGTCAAGGGCAACTACACGACGTACCAGGAGATCAACGGTGGCGTCGGCATGATCTTCCTCACCACGCTCTTCAACGGCGTCATCTCGTTCAACAGCGTGCTGCCGATCGCATCCGAGGAGCGCGCGTCGTTCTACCGCGAGAAGGCATCGCAGATGTACCACCCGTTCTGGTACTTCCTCGGCTCGACGGTCGCCGAGGTGCCGTACGTGTTTGCGAGCACGCTCGTGTTCACCGTCATCTTCTACCCATTCGTGGGCTTCGTCGGCTTTGAGGACGGCGTGGTGTACTGGCTCACGACGGCCATCGTCGTGCTGCTCATGACGTACATGGGACAGCTCCTGGCGTACGCGATGCCGAGCGTCGAGGTCGCGGCGATCATGGGCGTGCTGCTCAACTCGGTCTTTTTCCTCTTCATGGGCTTTAACCCGCCTGCTGGCAACATCCCGCACGGCTACAAGTGGCTCTACTACATCACGCCGCAGCGCTACGCGCTCGACAACCTCATCGCGCTCGCGTTCGGCAAGTGCGACTCGCCGGGCGACATCGGCTGCCAGACGATGCGCAACGCGCCGGTGACCATGCCCGCGAGCATGACGATCCAGGAGTACGTGAAGGAGGTGTTCGACGCCGACCGCGACGACATCCCGCGCAACTTTGGCATCATGATCGCGTTCATCGTGCTCTTCCGCTTCCTCGCATTTCTCAGTCTGCGCTACGTGAACCACCAGAAGAGGTAGAGAGTTGACGGTTCTCGATGCGTGGCGGATCACCTCTTGTCGATCTCGTCCGTCCGCAGCATCGCAAAGACTCGCTCAACCACATTCATTTGCATAACTACTGCATCTCAAATACACCGACACACTGGTAACCTGCGCACTCACACATTGCGCCATTGCGCCTAGGAATCCGAGTTGAGAATGAAGAAGCTCGCAGTAGTGTTGCACGGCAAGCAAAAGTCCAGCAACGCGCCACGCCTTCGCTGGAGCTGCGAATTGGCGTCAATCACGGTGGCGCCCCCAGGAAGTGTCACAGCGCGAACCAGATAGGGAACGATCGGCTTGATCCAACTGTGAAGCTGCGGAACCCGACTGAAGTCGTTGACACCCTCCATCTTGTGAGTTGCTCCTTCGATTAGGATGACAACTTCGACGCGCGACTCCGTCCTTGATTGCCGCTGCTTTTGGCGCCATCGTCGGCAGGACGAGGTGGCAGCCAGATGCATCTCGTACTGCTAGGGAATCATGTTCACGTTCTTGGTCTGTCTAGAAACACATTGACACCACACCACTCGTTCCAAAGCTGTGGATCGGTGGGTTGTTGACAGATGCGTTCAATCAATCGCAGAAAGGAGTCAAGAAGAGGACAGGGACAAAAAAGAGACGCTTGTGAGTTGGACGGACAGGCGGTCGCTCCCACAACTTCAATCGGTCGACCTTCGTGCCATCCGAGCGGAAGGCGGAGGAAGGATCAAAACGAATCATGCCGGCAGCACCGGCAACGATTTGTCTTCGCCTTGTGCGCTTCTCAGCCACCAGTTGCCAACTTTCCATGGACTGCAATCTCCGGAACGCAGACTGAAAAGCTCTTCCAAACGCCTTTGCACTTTGCGAAACGTGATCAAGCCGCAGTTGCCGATCCTGCCTCCATCCCTTTCTCGCAGTGGCGCGGGTCTGGCGATACTATGGACGGCGAAGCTGTCGATATCCTAGCACGCGGATACTCGGTGCAGGAGAGACTCGAGGAGACCGTGCACGCTGAGCTCTTTGTCATCGTCTTGTCTCCCAGGGAGGACGGTGATCGCCGCCTTTGCGGCTTTGGTGGTGTGGACCGCCCAGTCGTTGTGCTCAAGAAAAGCCGGGCTCGTCTAGAGCAGCCCGCCACTGCGATAACAAGAAGCGATGACACGCAGCATGAAGTGCTGATTGTGCAGCGTCTGCGCGAGCTGCCGCCGCATGCGAACATCGTTCAGTACCTCGGCGCGTCCATCCTCGGCGATGGATCGGCGCAGCTCGTGATGGAGTACTGTCCGCGTGGCGATCTCTTCGCGTACCTCGTCGCACGCCCCGAGGCGCGCATGACCGACCACGAGGCGCTGCATGTCGTCCTGCATCTTGCGAGAGCGCTGCAGTATCTTCACGGCCACGACATCGCGCACCGCGACCTCGCGCTCGAGAATGTGCTTCTCGATACCAATGGACAGTTCAAGATCTGCGACTTTGGGTTCGGCTGCGACGCGAACACCGCGGTGACGGATCAAGGCTTCCGAATGTACTACATGGCGCCAGAGCTGGCGACTGGCGCTCCGTGCGACCCAAAGAAAGCCGACATGTGGTCGCTCGGCATCGTGCTCTACGTCATGCTCACGGGCTCACCGCTCCTGGAGCTTGCGTCCTCCGACTCAAAGGAGTTCCGCGCGATCCGAGACATTGGCTGTCGCGGTCTCGTTCGACTCTGGGGCTTCGAACATCTCTTCACCGAGTCCACGATGGATCTGCTCACACGGCTGCTGCAGGTGGACCCGGCGTTGCGCTACGAGAGCGCCGCGCAAATCCTAGCCCACCCTGCTGTGGTCGACGCGGCGCACAGAGAAGCACGGATGAACGAGCTCATATGAAGGAAGACACGGCTTCGAAGCTGGTGGTTAACTCCCAACGACTCGGATGACTCAATAGTTGTTGTGGAATTACGAAACTTCGTCAGGTGCGAGAGTGAACTTGAAGCTAAAGTCCGCCCCTGGATATATCATCAACGTCCACACACCCAACATCGTCAGCAACTCATCCATCCCTGCGGTATGCTAAGAAGCCGACGACCTCAACGAACAACGGTGCTTACCAAAGTGGACGAGCGGGAACTGCAGCGCGAAGAGCAGCCAGACCACGAGCTTCCCCTGCACGAGCTGCATCTGGGTCTCGAGCACGAACGCGACCTGGAAGAGCGGCGAGAGACCAAAGTGGCGCATCATGATCGCTGTGAACGCAATGAAGGTCGCGACTTCGAGCAGTCCGTAGCCGCCGATGTTGAAAGCCAGCGTCGCGAGCGCCTCGTCGGTCATGCCGCGTGTTCGTGGGTAGTACTTGTTGTTTGGCAAGTGCACAAGCGCCGAGATGTACAGAACGTACACGAGCGGGATCGTGCTCTCGATGTACTCCACGAGCGCCAAGTACTCCGAGTGGAAGAGAAGTCGCAGTGTGTGGCGCACGAGCTTCACGTGGTGCTCCCGCACTGACGTGAGCGCGTTGACAGCTTTGTTCGCCTTCGAGCCTTTCGACGCTTCGGAGTACACCGGGATAACAGCTCTGCTGGAATCCATCGCTGCAGGCGTCACCGCTCGACTGAGCTTGCGCACGATCTTTGCGACCCTGTTGGGTCCCTTGCGACGAGCTGGTTCGTTCGAATGCCCGCGATGCGACGCCAGCGCGTCTAGAATCTCCTTATGGCGAGAAGTGACTCGGTGCTGAATGCACGCGCGCAATCGGATCAGCCCGAGCTCCTCGGGCTTGAACTGCTCCGGCTGCTCGGTCATCCCCAGAACTGCTGTCAGCATGGCGTGCTGGCTCGCTCCCGCAAAGTACTTGCTGTGGAGATCGTGGACCGTTTGGCATCTTCGATGCAAGCTGCGCAGCGAAAGCACCGTGAACACCAAGTCGAGACCAAGGATGATGCTCGCCGTGGTCGTCGACGACGTGTTCTGCATGCAGACGACCATGTAGATGCTGTTGAAGCACTCGACGCTGAACACTGTGAGCTCCGGGAGGTAGTCTTCGAGGTGCGCGGCGAAGTTCGCGATCACATTTTTCAGCCCGAGCTTGATCACGGGCAGCAGACAGAAGAACGCGATCTGCCAGTGGGTCTCCAGCATCAGGAAGATCGCGTTGTACGCCGGGTAGATGATCATGAGCCCGGCTTCGAACGCGATGAACCAGAGGAAGTTGACGAGGTAGAACTTCACTCGCGGGTTCTCTGCTAGCTCTCGCTTTCCCACGAGCCCGACCACGAGCGTCGTCCAGACCACGAGCGCAGGCGACCCGCCGACCACCATCATGAAGGGAATCGGGAACGTCCAGTAGCACGCGAGCGCGACGTTGCTGCACAGATACACCGTCGACGCGACGAGCGAGACTGCGATCATCGACGAGTTCTTGATTGGCAGACCAGGGATCAGGTGCTGCGCCTGCACGGTGATGCTGTGGATGCAGAGCACGACTGTGAGCGCGAAGCGGATCCAGAAGCTCGGGTTCCCAGCCCAGCCAGCCGTCGGGGACTCGAGTGGGATGCACTCGATGAGAACCGCGACGGCTAGTGCAGGCAGTGGCGACAGCATGCACACGACCACGGCGCGGAGGGTCGACGTGTGCTGGCAGTAGTTGTCGAATGCCTGAAGACGCTCGATCGAGTACGAGCTGCGGTGGCTCACTTGCAGCTGTCCCCAAGATCGCATCCCCTGGCGGTAGCTGGTGGCTATCGCCGCGTAGATGCGCGTGGGCAGCGACGATGGCACCATTTCAATGCTGAACGTGTCCACACCCGAGGGTGTGCGCTGATGTTCCCGCGAGTGAGTTCATTAGCGCGGTGACGATTGAGGAACAGCCAAAGCGACGTATTTATAAGCCCTCGAGTCGCTTGCTGGATATAGCTGGCGCCGAAGGAAACCGAGCGTCCGGAACCAACGCCACGCCACTGAGTCACAGAATGCAGCACTGTCTGGACTTTTTGAGCGCGTGTTGTGCGGGGTTGCCCATACGCGCATCAGTCGGGCGAACGGAGATCTCGCTCGCGCTGTCCTGCGGGTCGCGGGAGCCCTCGCGCGGCGAGTACGTGTGCGCGTACTTGGAGCTCTTGCGGCGGCGCACGTTTTCTCGGAATGAGTCCTGGGTCTCTGCGATGCTGCGCCGTCCTGATCTTCGGCGAGCGAGTGGCGGCAGCGGCAGCCCCGACGCGCTCGTGCGGTGGGCCGCGTCCACGGATGGCTGCTCCTTCTCGAGGTGCGAAGCGTCTGACCTTCTCCGCGCAATTTCCGGACGCGACATGGTCGCTGGGACCGAGCGCGACGACGAGAGTGCTTCGATCGAGCGCGTGCGCTTGCGGGAGGTAGATCACGCTGCCGTTATCTCTCTCGGTCACGCGGAACGAGATGTCGTGCTGCTGAGAGATCGGGAAGCCGCTCGACGCTCGCCGACTCACGACGGGTTCCGTTTGCTTCGCCAACGACGACGCCGGGCCAGCACTACTAGCCTCAAGCTCCAGGTGCTGGTGTGACACGATGCTATTCTTCCGCGCTGGTAGTGACGCTTCACACTCGGGCGGCAAGCCGGCGTGCACCTTGCTGCTCGCGAACCGAGAGCGCGCGACGGGAGTCGACGCTTCTGCGCCAGACGCGGATGTGATGGGGCTCATCTTGCTGCTGCTCTGGTATGCGTCCAGCGGGTGGCTTCCTGCCGCACAGACTTAGCGGCTGCGGCGTCGATGCTTCGTGTCTACTTGTTGTGATTGTCTCGATGTCCACGATACAGCTTGAATGCGCCTTGACCTTGAGTGAGCAGCGATACAACAAACCAACCTGTCCGCCAGATCAGACGTACCTTATCTCCCCATCTGGCTGCGCAATTGCTGCACAGATCCTCAGGACACCTGGCAGAGCTCACGCTACAGGTCCTGTTGTGGGCACACACTGTACAATGAACGCGTACCTGGCACGGCGTGGATGTCAAAAGCCTCAACGTACAGAAATGTGTCTGGTTCATTGCCTCTTCTTTCCTCATCGCTTACGCGCGTCGTCGCAGCCACGCGATCGTCTCGATGTGCGGCGTGTGCGGTAGCATGTCCACTGGCTGCAGAAACTCCACTTCGTACGCACTCGTGAGAGTGCTCCCTTCTTCATCCTCGTCCTGTTTGCAGAGCAGCTCCAGATCTCGCACTTGGGACTCGGGGTTGCACGACACGTAGCAGATCTGCGGTGGCCCGAGGCGGCGCAGGAGCTTGACGAGTTTGCTGTGCAGCCCTGCGCGCGGCGGGTCGACGATCACAACGTCCGGGGTCTCGACCTTGCCGGTCCACTCGTTCTCGTCCCATTTCTTCGTCAGGTCCATCGCGAAGAACTGCATTTCCTCGTCTGAGTAGCCGTTCAGCTGCGCGTTCACCTTTGCTTTCTCTACAGCAGCTCCGACGATTTCAAAGCCGTAGACTTTCGAGCCGAGCTTGCCCATGCAAATGCCAATGCTCCCAACGCCGCAGAAAAGATCCCAGATCACGGGCTTCTTCCTTGCATCGCTGGACGCATCCTGGTTCAGCGCCATTGTCTTCTGGATCTCACGGTACAAGCGACTCGCTTGCGAAGTGTTGGGCTGGAAAAACGAGTCAAACGACACCTGGAAGCTGTGGTCAAGGATCGTGTCGTGGAAGTACGCCTGGCCGAACAGCGTCTTTTCTTTTGCAACGCTCTTGTTGTCACGACGATGAAGTCGCAGTGATTGCTCGTCAAGGCACTGCACGACCGAGACGATCGTCGCGTCGCTGGCGTGGTTGCCATTGTGAAACTCACGGACGAGCTCGTCCACAACGCTCGTGAGCACATCGCTCTGCTCACCATCGAGCGACGTTGTCACCAAGCCAACCATGATCTCTGTCTGTCTGCGCACGTTGACGCCCTTGCGAAGGACGAATTGCTTCAGGAAGCCACGGTTGGTCTGGAAATTGAACGCCTCGAGCCCCACGCCCTGCAGACGCGTGGACCAAAGCTTGAGAATTTCGTTGCCCGCCGGGTCTTGCAGCAAGCAGTCATCGATCGAGAGGATGCGAGGGCTCCAGCTCGCGTTCGTCTTCCCGCGGCGACGCTTGCCACCGAGCTGCCGCGCGCGCCGGACACTCGTTGACGAAGCTGGGAAGAGTCCAATCGTGAACGGGAACTGCTGCTGTGGCTGCAATGGCTTGTCAGCAGAGTCTTCGTCTTGCTGGATACCGTCTTCTTCTTCTTCTTCTTCTTCTTGGACTTTGTCGCTGTCCAAGAGCCACCGACCAGTGCTGCAAGTGAACTCCATCTTGTTGCGGTAGTGGTAGATCCCCGGTGCGTCGTTCGCTCCATCCGCGTCTGCCCCGAGGATCGCGCGCAGCTGCATCTGCGGTGAGTGCTCTCGGTCCTGGAAGAGCGCTTCGACGCGCTTCTGCTTGTGGAAGAGCTGCTCGGCGTACGCCAAGTGCTGCTGCTTGCACCCGCCGCACGCACCAAAGAACTTGGCGCATCGCGGCGTCACGCGGTGCTCGCTCGGCGCGAGCGTCTCGACTTTCTGGCCCAACACGGGCCACTTGGGCTTTCTCTTGCTGGCTTTCCACTTCAGGCTCGCGAGCAAGTCGCGCTCCCAGACCTCCACGAGGAGCTGCTCGCCGGGCAGCGCGAACGGCACGTGCACCTGGACGCCCGACGCGTCGTCAACGCCGACGCCGTCGCCCTGGTCGTTCACGCCAGTGAAGCTCTACGGAACAGCACAGCATACGACACAGAGTCAGAGAGCTCGGGATACACAGCCATGAACGCCATTTAAATGGTTGCTGCGCGCACAATGGGGACTTGGCGCTTGTGCACTTTCTCGGGTCGCGGTGGTGTGCACGGGTGGCTGGCATCGCTCGCAGAGGCAGATACGCTGCTGCAGAGCCTAGTGGTGGTGGCAGTACGCGTCGTGTGCAAAGCGACGGAGCGCGCGCGCCAGAGCTGCAGCAGCGGTCCGCCGACGAGCTTCATGGCCGAGTGTCAGCGCTGCACCAGTTTGTCACGAACCACCGGATTTTCGTGGCTGGATTGTCTAAATGTCGACATTATGAACTCGATATTTAGAGCTGACGCTTCCCCAGCGCGATGTCGAAGAGACTCGAGGGATCTTCAGTCAAAACGAACCGCACGAAGTGCTTGAGCGAGTCTGCGTGCTGCCTCGCCAGCCAGACGTAGAGAGCGCGCTGCTGATGCTGAAGAAGCGCG
>JAADWH010000474.1:0-21432 GCA_023335995.1 Globisporangium nagaii
CCGCCACGCTCTCCATCGCGCCATCGCTGCAGACGACACCGAGCTCCGCAACTCGCTCATCCGTATCGTATCCATACTCGCTCGTCGACAGTACAGTCCTTTCGCTCCTTGCGTCTCGCCATCTTTCAATCTTATTATCATACTCTCCTTTGCATCGACGGTGCGATAATGTACCAGCTGCGTCACGACTTGGAGCCTCCCAGACAGCTCCCAGACAGCTCGCAGCTCGGTATGTTTGCTTGTGTCGAGTTGACAACGACAGCGCTGTGACCATTCTCGCACTCAAGCTCTTCAGCGCTCACACGCATGCTTTGATGTGAGTGAAGGTGTTCATTTTCCCATTTGCAGACTCGAGCGACACCGACGCAGCTGTCCATGCCGCTCGATGCGCGATGCAGATCACCCTCCTCGCTGTGCTTTCAGATCCACGAACCCCCCCCCTCCCACAAGTCACGGATCGCTCTTCCCATCGAACGCCGACTGCCTGCAACATCCCTCTCGTCAGCAGCCACCAAGGCAAGACGTGTTCCTCATTGCCGTAGCAGCAATCGCTCAATGTGACAGCTGATCTGCTCGACACACTCGCTACGCTCCTGCTCTTTCTGGTGGAGGACTCTGTGCGTGCTGCTATCAACAGCAACGGCGTCTGTGCGCTCCAGTTGCTCGCTCGAGCAAAACAACCCGGAACGACCCACCTGGCGTTTTGAGCGCCAATGCTGTACCTCAGCTCTTCTCTACGACTTGCTGGACGACAGCCCCGCGAGTACGGCCGCAAAATGCTGCCTTCGACGCTCAGAGCTCAGTCGGCAGAGCATTCAGGCAGCTGCCGGTTTGACATGGAATTTGTGCTGCTCGCCTTCGTCTTCGAGATAACAATGAGGTGAGCTGGGTCTGACACAGAATGGTATAGCTGTGCGTATATCCGCGTATATCAGTATACACCGGTAAGGTTTCGGAGCAGCAAGGCATCCGACGACGAGGACATTGCGGACTCAAGACTGACTGAAGACTGGCACTCCACCCTCGCCCTCGCCATCGCGCCAATGACAAAAACGGCAGCAGCTGCAGCCGCGTGGGTGCCGCGTGCTTATCCGAGGACAACCTGATGCTGTGCCGTGTGCCGCTGCTGACGCGCTGACTGCGGCGCTCAGGCTGATGCATGTGAGAGAGACTGCGGACTGCAGCTTCTACCGCAGCTCATTGTGGAAAGTGCGACTTGCCAGCCAGCGAGCTTCCTCCTATATCACCCACCACACGCGAGCGCGCGCTCTCTCTCTCTCTCTCTCGCTCGGTCGGTCCCTTCCTCGACAAGGCGCATCATGGAGACCCCGACCGCCTCTTCCGCTGCTGCGCTCGGCGCGTCGATCACCAGCATCAGCGAACTGCTCAACTTCCCCGGCTCGGCCGACCTGCTCGACGATGCCGACTTTGAGAGCACGATGATGATGTTCGACCATCCGGAGTCGACCACCGGCGGCGCTTTCAACGCTACCACGGCGCGCAGACACTCGGTCGAGCCGCTCGACTTCAGCCTCACGAACCTCGTCGACCTCTTCGCGCACAATGACGCGGACGTGCCGCAACTCGTCAAGGACGAGCCGCACTCCCTCCCCACAGGCTGCCTCTCCCCGGACATCAAACTCCGTATCAACGGACGGATCTCGTTCACTGGCGGTCAGCAATCCACTCCTGCCACTGCGAACGGCGGAGTGGCGATCAAGCAAGAGCCGACTGCGGTGGCGGCAGCTGCGGCGCCAGAGCTGTCTCCAATCATGGATTCGTTCCTGCGCGAGTCGTGGGAAGACATCGTGGACGCGAGCGCCAAGTCCAGTCGGTCGCCGTGGAAGATGCCGCCGAACCAGCAGAGCATCAACGTCCCGCTTGCGAGCACTCCGATGCGAGTCACGCCGCTGCCGCATAGTTTCCTGCTCCCGAGCCCGACTGCGGTAGTGAGTCTCCCGCCGCCCCCAGAGCTCAAGGCGGCTCGCAGCGCCTCCAAGAAGAAGCCGACAGCGGCAGCTACATCCGCAGGTACCCTGAAACGGCCTGCAGAGCCAAAGCAGTCCAAGTCGTCCCGCAGAGCCAAGCAGTGCGTGGAGGAAGGCTGCGATCGGCGCGCGCAGTCTAACAACCGGTGCAAGACCCACGGCGGCGGCGCGCGCTGCCAGATGCAGGGCTGCGACAAGAGCTCCCAGGGCGGCGGGCTGTGCCGAGCTCACGGCGGCGGCAAGAAGTGCCGCGTCCCGGGCTGCACCAAGGGGACGCAGCGGCTGGGGCTCTGCTACTTGCACGGCGGGATCCGGCGCTGCATCACGGAAGGCTGCAAGAAGAAGGATCGCGGCAACGGCTACTGCATCTCGCACGGCGGCGGGCGGCGGTGCGAAGTCGCTGCCTGCGACCGCTCGGTGCGGAAAGGGAACCGCTGCCAGACCCACCAGGTAGGCGGCGACGAGAGTCCGTTCCAGATCACACGAGGTCAAGGGCTGGCGTTTCCGTAGCTGCGCCGGACGGTAGTCTCGTGCTTTTTTTATGAAGAGAATTCTAGAGGTGCATCTGGACATCTACGCATGTACAAGGCGGCAGCGCGTCGAAACGATGTAGGTATGAATAAGAAACTCCGCTGTCGCTCACGCTGTCGGAAGCCTCGAGTGAGGAAACGCGAGTTCGTGCGCCATGTTTTTCGTCTACACCAGAGGCGGAGCCTTTCATGAGCGTCCAAAGTCAAGGAGCGCGGGACTCGGCATGCTGAACACCGCGTACGGAGCGAAGTGCCGACAGCGTGGGTTGCAAAAGCGCATTGTATTACATCCATAAGCTCCCGAAACGAATGATGATGAAGTGCGGAAGTGGACGAAGAGAGTGCCATCTACGCGAGCACGAACCACGCGAACACAGAAGTCGCCAGCACCTGCACCGTCGCGACAGTGAAGGACGCGGCGCTGGACTGGACCTGCAGTGCCGGGCAGGTGTCGCACAGAATCGTTGCCCCCGAGCTGCCGGCGAGCGCCGTCTCATTCACCGCGCACTTCGTGCACGAGCTGCCCACGCAGCCATAGCTGCACACGCAGGAGCCACTCACGCACCCCGCGTTCTTGCTCGTGCCGCAGTTCACGTTGTCGCACTCGCCTCCGTCGCAGTACTTGCCGTCCACGCCAGCGTCGCACAAACACGTGCTGTCATCCTGGCACGTGCCCGAGTCGCCGCACGCCTCCTTGTCGCCCGACGTGCAGATCTCGCACTGCGGGCCAGTCCAGCCAGCGTAGCACACGCACAGACCGTCCGTGCACTTGCCATTCCCAGCGCACAAGCCGCTGCACTCCGCGTACTTTTCCAGCAAAGTGTCGAGCTTCGAGGTCGGGAGCGGAGCCAGCAGCTCCACGCGCTCGGCGATCGGCGTCTTCCAGTCGTCCATCACGAAGCCGCCCGTGTCGGCCGACTGTGGGTTGAACGCCCAGTAGAACGAACCGATGTTGTTGTCGCTTAGGTACGTGCTCAGCGTCGTCGCCCACTTCTTGTCGTTGCCCGCCATTTTGGCTCCCCACGCGCCGACCACCACGGCGTTCCCGGTGGTCTTTGGGACGAAGCCAAAGTACGCATCCCACAGATCCGGCATGTTGTCCGGGAACGACGACGCAACCCACCAAGGCGCCTTGAAGTCCACGCCAGGGGAGATCACGTGGGGACTGTACACGAGTCTCTCCATGTTCTTGAGTTTCACGGGGTAGTCCTTCGCGCCTTGCAGCGACCCGCCGGCTTGTCCCCACTCGAGCGTCGAGCCCTTGATGTTGTTCTGGACGCCTTCCACGAAAATCAGCATGCGGTCGCACTTCGCGAGCACAGCGTTGCCGATCGTGGCAGCCGCGAGGCGCCAGTCCGTGGCCTCTTCGCCAGAGCCCCACGTCGCTGTGCCCTTCGGCTCGTTCTTGATGTCGATGCCAAACACGTTCCACGTCGACGGGTTCGTGCAGTAGCGCGTCGCGAGTTTCTCGAGCGCGGGGATGATCTTCGTCGGCTCAGCGACGTCCGGGAAGTCCGGCTCGGCCGCTTCGATGCGGTGGCTGTCAAAGAGCACGAGCAGGTTGCGCTTGCGCGCTTCGTTCACGAACGTGTCAAGCACTTCCAGGTACGTCTTTCCTGCGAGCGCCGGCGTGCCGGCGGTCTGGTCGTTGTTCACGTTTGGGTCGTTGATCACCGAGTCCATGGCAAGCGGCAGACGGATAGCGTTGAAGCCGTTCTCCTTGAACAGGTCGAGCGCCGTCTCGATCGACGTGGCGTACGGCCAGATCCCCTGCACCACGCCTTCAATCGTCTCTGCTCACATCACGCGCCAGGGAAATGATTAAAAAAACACGATCATGTTAGGACGTTCGCGCGCGTTTGCATGTCGCCATAAGCGCGCACGATGCGCGACAAGAAATAGAGAGACGCACCAAAGCCGAACCAGTTGATGCCCTTGATGTAGAACGTCTCGTTGTTCGCCAACAGCTGACCCTTGACGGAGCGGAACTCGACAAAGGAAGACGAGGACGAGGAGGAAGAGGACGTCGAGGTGGACGTTATGGTGGACGTGGACACTGTCGCCGTGGACGACGAGCCCGCGGATGACGCGGCGGACGCGTCGCTCGCCACGAGCGCGGCGGCGACGGTCATCGCGGCGGCGCGGCGGATCCAGCGCGCGGCGTTCATGTCGTGTGTGTTTCTGCTGCTGCTGCTGTTTCCGGCCGAGACTTTTCGCGAGTGAGCTGAACATCTCGGCTCTAGAGCGCGAGCGGCCGTATAGTTCCAGCGAGGGTGGTGGAATGGGTGGAGCCTCCGAAGTGACCTGGAGTTTGTATGTTCCAGATACTGCTCAGCGAATCGAAATTTTGGCTCACCAACAGGCATCCACCACGACAAAAAAGCACGTGGTCGGTCTCCCGCTGCATCCTGAACCATCACTCGAGCCGAGCTGCGTCGCAGCTTGCGCAGCCATCGCCCGCATTCCCAACAGCACCGACGTGGCAAGACCATGCACATGTTATTGTTTTCAAGGACAGTCTTACCGGCGGCGTGGAAAATGACATCACTGCGACAATCTGCTGCGCTCTATTGCAGACGTTGCGCGCGCCGTCGTGAGATCGGCTGTGGTGGCGGCGGAAATGGCTGACCGAGCGCTGTTCGGGAGACGGCTGGGCGGGGCGACGGGTGAGGTGAGCGAGAGGTAGTGCGCGCTCGCTGGCTCGGCTTCCGCGCGCAGCTGCTTCTCGGGTGCGAGGGGGTCGCGTGGTCGGCGCTGCGGCCGGGACGGGGCGAGCACGACGGTGGTGGCGATGGCGAGGAACATGTTGGCGTGCTTGCGAGCCTGCCTGTGCTGTTTGGAAATGGCAGGCACGCATGAACGAGCATCCGAGAGAAGGAGGTTGTCGAGCTCACAAGCAGTTCCGGATC
Source organism: Globisporangium nagaii (assembly GCA_023335995.1). Taxonomy (NCBI): domain Eukaryota; phylum Oomycota; class Peronosporomycetes; order Pythiales; family Pythiaceae; genus Globisporangium; species Globisporangium nagaii. The sequence goes on from JAADWH010000474.1 coordinate 5,428, forward strand.
CTCGCTGCAAGCGTGACATGTCTCGCTGAATACACGGTTTTTATTGGCTGAAAATGCTGAACGGAAAATATAGTCAGAGCGAAACGTCTCGCGCTGTATCACAAACGCAACAACCCGCTTCCATGTCCGGCGGTTCTCCCACCTACGCGGCGGCGCTCATCTGCCGCGCGACCAGCGCCTTGTAGACGCCGCCCGGGACCTCCATCAGCTGGCTGTGCGTGCCCTGCTCCACGATCGCGCCGTCGCTCGTGACCGCAATCAGGTCGGCGTTGCGGATCGTGGACAGCCGGTGTGCCACGATGATCGTCGTGCGCTGCTTGAGCGCCAGCAGGCGATCGAGCGACTCCTGCACCACGCGCTCGCTCTCGTTGTCGAGCGCGCTCGTGGCCTCGTCCAGCAGCAGCACCTCGGGGTCCCGCAGGATGGCGCGCGCGATGGCGATGCGCTGCTTCTGTCCGCCGGAGACCTGCGCGCCGCGATCGCCAACCTCGGTGTCGTACCCCTCTGGGAAGTTACAGATGAAGTCGTGCGCGTTCGCTTTCATGGCAGCGTCGACGACGTCTTCGCGCGTCGCACCCGGCTTCCCCATGGAGATATTGTCGGCAATCGTGCCGGAAAAGAGCACGGGCTCCTGGCTCACGAGCGAGATGCGCTCACGAAGCCACGCGACGTTTAGGTGCCGGATGTTCTTGCCGTCCAGGGTCACGCTGCCTGCGCTCGGGTCGTAGAAGCGCTCCAAGAGAGAGATCGCCGTGCTCTTGCCGCTGCCGCTCGCGCCGACCAGCGCCACGGTCTGCCCGTGCTCGACCTTCAGGCTGTAGCTCTTGTAAATCTGAGCATCTGGACGGGACGGATACGCAAACGCAACGCCGTGAAACTCGATCTCGCCTCGCAAACTCTCGGGGCTCTCCCCTGTCGACGAGATTGAGTCAATCTGTGGCACGCGGTCGATGATCTGGAACACGTTCTGCGCCGCTTTCTTCGCCTTCGACGTGTCCGTGAGGTTCTGTGCCGCCATGCCGACCGCGAAGGTGCTCAGCACCAGCACCATCATGACCATGAACATATCCTCGAACGTGATCACGCCCTTCGCCACCCACTTGCCGCCGAGCCAGAACAGGAACGCGACGCTGATGTACATCGCGCCTTGCGAGACACCGAACGTGATGCCACCGACGACGCCGACCTTGATGTCCGCGCTCTTGGAAACGTCCAAGAAGCTCGTGTACGACGAGTTGATCGCCTGCTCCATGCTGAAGGATGCGACCGTGCGGATGGAACTGATCGCCTCAGAGAGCAGCGAGCCAGCCGCGATGTCGGCGTTGTTGTTCTTGCGGTTGTTGAGCTTGCCTGTTTGGGCTTCCGACTGAACCAGCGCGAAGAGCATGATGACTGGGAGCATCGCCAGCGCCGCGAGCGACATCTGCCAGCTGTAGTAGAAGCAGATCGCGAGCCCAATGCCGAGCGTCGTGATGTTCACGAGTCCCTGGTTGAGTGCCTCCGACGTGATCGCCTGCAGCGTGGCGGAGTCTGTCGCAAGGCGCGACACGAGCGCGCCGGACGTGTTGTCGTCCAAATCGAACCACCCGATCTCCTGCTCCAGCATCGCCTTGAACGTCCGGTAGCGTACTCGAGACACGAGGTTCTGCGACGCCACTGCGAACCCGTAGTGCTGCACGACAATGGACACCCCGAAGAGAACACCGAGCACGATGAAGCCCAGCGACCAGTAGCGCGCATCTGCGCGCATCTCGCTCGGCGTTTTCTCGACGTCGAAGAGCAGCACAATGATCTTTGTCAAGATGACGCCCCAAAGCGGGAAGACTGCAGCATTCACCACGGCTCCGAGACTGCCAAGCGCGAAGAACTTCCACTCGGGTTTGCTTAGCTGCCAGATACGAGACGCCGGGACGGTGTACGCGTCTTCTTTCTCCTCGTCTCCGCTTTCGCTGCCGAGCACGAGCTGCTGCTTGTGACTGTGGATGCTGCCGCGGTTGTCCAATTCGACCTCGACGTCGTCCCGCTTGGCTGGCGAAGCTGCCACGGGCTGGCTGGCGTGGAGATCTTGGGCATGTTCCGAGGCTTTGCTACTGGCACGACTTTGCGCCTCGATCAGGCTCTTGTAGTGCCCGTCCCGAATCGCCATGAGCTCTTCGTGCGAGCCGATCTCCACGATCCTTCCCTCGCTGTGCACCGCGATCCGACTCGCCCCTTGGATTGTCGACAGTCGGTGCGCAATGATGATCGTGGTGCGCTTAGACGATGCCAAGAGCGAGTCCAGTGACTCCTGCACCACGCGCTCGCTTTCGGTGTCCAGCGCGCTCGTTGCTTCGTCCAGCAGCAAGATCGGAGGGTTCTTAATGATCGCCCGAGCGATCGCAATGCGCTGCTTCTGACCGCCAGAGAGCTGTGCGCCGCGCTCGCCCACCTCTGTGTCAAAGCCTCGAGGAAAAGACATGATGAACGTGTACGCGTTCGCCTTTCTCGCTGCTTCGTGGACTTGCTCGTCAGAGGCGCTTGGCGACCCGTGGCGGATGTTCTCCAGGATCGACGTTGCGAACAGTGCGGGCTCCTGTCCGACAAGACCGATCTGCTGACGCAGCCACTTGACGTTGAGCTCCCGGATGTCCACGCCGTCGACCTTGACGGAGCCCACCTGTGGGTCGTAGAAGCGCTCGAGCAGCGACACGATCGTGCTCTTGCCACTGCCACTCGGACCCACCAGCGCCACCGTCTCGCCAGGCTCAATGTCCAGCGAGTAGCCGCTGCACACGTCCACCTCTGGACGCGACGGATACGCGAACGAGATGCCGGCGAGCGAGATGGCGCCAGCGACCTTCTCGAGCGTGCGTCCCTGGACGTCCAGTGGGTCGATGTCCGACTCCTGGTGGATCACCTGGAACACGTCGTACGCGCACGTCCTCGCAGCGTAGATTGCCTGCACGCTCGGTCCCGCCTGTCCAAGCGCCATGGCGCCCATGATGATCGCGAAGAAGATCGTGATAACCTTGCCGCCATCGTAGCAGCCGTGGTCCGTGCATGGCGCGCCGTTGAGCTGGTCCTTGGAGATCTGTACTGCGCCAAAGTATAGACCCGCAGCGTACGTGCAGTAGATCGTGAAAAACATGACGCCCATGCCCCAGCCAACCGCGAAGCCCTTTTTGATCCCCGCCGTTGTCGACTTTTCCAGCGCCGCGCCGTATTTCTCCACAAAGTGCGAGATCGAGTTGAACATGTGCACAGTGCGCACATTGCCGAGCGCCTCCTGCGCGATCGCGCCAGCCACGCCGTACGACTCGATGCCGGTCTGCGTCGCCGCGGCCATGAACTTCATCGACACGAACGCCGTCGCCGCGATGAGCGGCGTGAACGCCAGTAGCACGAGCGCGAGCTCCCAGCCTTTGATGAGGCCGATCACGATGCCCGCGAGCCCCATCGAGAAGAAGTGCAGCCCATCGCCCACTTTGCGGCCCATGCCTTCCTGGATCGTGACCGTGGAGTCGGCGACGCGCGTAGCGAGCTGCTTCGAGTCGTGCAGGTCGAACCAGCCGACGTGCTTGGTGAGGATCGCGCTCACGTACGCGCTGCGGATGCGCTTGGCTTGGCGCGAGGCCGTGAGCGACCAGCACGCGACTTGGATGAAGCCGCCGACGATCATGCCGAGACCGACCCAGACGAAGTTGAGCGCGACCGCGTTGACGTTCGCTTGCAGCGTCTCTCCGTCCGGCAAGTTCGTCGGGTTGAACGCGTTCATGACGTTGCCGATGAGCACAATCTGCACGGGCTGTCCGAGCCCAGCAGCGAGCGCGCCGATCGTGCCGACCACCATGAGCAGCCTGTCCGTGCTGTCGGCGTACGTGAAGAGCGTCGAGAGCGGCACGATGTGCGCGTCTCGGGCGTCGCGGCGCGGAGGCTCCGAGTCGCCGGACGCAGTGGATTTCTCCCACTGCTCGCGCGTTTTCGGCCCTTTCGGTGTGAGCAGCTCCGCGTACGCGGCAGCAGGGGATGGCGAGGGCTCCTTCATCAGCTTTCTTGCGACGTGTCCGTGGGCGAGCGAGCGAGCGAATTGGGAAGTGACTGGGGCGGAGAAGACGGTGACAGGATCCGGCCCTCTTCGCCGCGGCGCGGTCGCCAGCCTCCGCTCGCCGCACGCCTGCGTGCCTGCGCGCATCAGATGCCCATGTTGCTCATCGTGGAGTTATGTGCCCAAATCTTCCGCTTGTTGTCTGTTTACTGTTTTCCGTTTCTGACGAATCACAATCTGAAAAGTGAATACCGGCACAGAACCGGTAGGAGCTCAAAACTGAGCTATATCGGCGACACCCTTGCATGATCTAACGCAGGTCTTTTCGAGCTGCAAATCAGGTGAAAAAATGAAAGGCATCGCCAACCGCACAACCAAAGCAGACACGGAAGCGAGAGCCGACACCCCACACTCGCAGAGCAGAAACAAGAACTGCCATGGAGGGGAACGCGACGACCTCGGCAGCCGAATCGGCGGCGACGTCGCCCAGCGAGCTGTTGCTCACGACGGCGGCGGTGTACCTGCCGCTCTTCGCGCTCTCGTGGCTGCTCTTCGAGGTGCTGCGCCGGCGCAAGCAGCAGCTCTTTGAGCCGGAGAACCACTTCGACTTCCCCGCCGACAAGCGCACGCAGTGGTTCGCGTGGATCCCGTTCGTGCTATCGATCTCGGACGCCGACATCTTCGACAAGTGCGGCCTCGATGCCTGGGTCTTCCTGCGCTTCATCCGCATCGGCCAGAAGGTGGCGCTGCTCTGCATCGTCTCGTCCTTCGCCCTCTTCCCGATCTACGGCTGGACGCCGCTCGTGCTCCCGTTGCAAGGCGGCAGCGCGCAAGAGGCGGCGCCTAACGGCACTGTGGTGCTCGCCGAGGGCATTGAGTCGTTCGCGGAGAGCCTCGTGCACGTGGATTGGATCGACCGCGTCACGCTCTCGAACGTCGGTCCGGGCGACTGGCGCATGGTCTTCACGGTGCTCTCTGCCTACGCCATCACGTTCTACGTCATGTACCTGCTCATCGCTGAGTACAACATGTACCGGAAGCGGCGTCACGCGTTTCTCGCGAAGAAAGGCGCGCAGCAGTACTCGATTGTGGTCTCGGACTTGCCGCACGCGCTGCGCCGCCCGCAGACGCTCATGGCGTACATGGACTACCTCTTCCCCGGCACGGTCTACAGCGTCTACATCGGCGTGGAGTGCGAGCGTCTGGAGAAGCTCGTGAGCGAGCGCACGCAGCTGCAGAACCGTCTCGAAGCGGCCGAGAGCGATCTCCAGGACGCCGAGGCGAAGCACAAGACTGCGCTGGAGGGTGGCGAGGCGAAGGACGAGCAGGTCGCGCGTCCGCACCACAAAGTGGACTACAAGTTCCTCGGCATGTGCTGCGGCAAAGACGTCGACTCGATCGAATACTATCAGCAGGAGATCCAGCGCCTGACGCAGGAAATCGTCGGCGTGCGCAAGAGCATTCTCGACGAGCAGTTCGACCCGATCAAGGAGTCCAAGCCGCAGTACGGCACGGCAGACGCCACGCCCAAGTGGACCTCGCTGCGAAACCTCGAGCAGAAGCTCGTGTCGACGCTGCATTCGTCGACTTCTATTGTCTCGGGCGAGAGCGAGCCGCTGCTCAAGTCGTCGGTCCAGGGGAAAGACAGCAGCAGCTCGTCGCCAAACGTGATGCGCAGCTGCGCGTTCGTGAGCTTTCGGTCGCTGCGGTCGGCGCAAGCTGCGCAGCAGCTGCTGCAGACGGAGAACCCGATCAAGATGCGCATCCAGCCGGCGCCGCACATCGACGACGTCCAGTGGGACAACTTTGGGCTGCCGCAGGGCTCCAAGTCCACGTGGGTGCTCATCTCAGGCATCTCGACGTTGCTCATCGTGCTCTTCTGGACGATCCCGACCGCGTTTGTGGCGTCGCTCGCGAAGCCCGAGAACCTCCGACAGATGTCGTCGTTTGTGAGCCGCCTCTTGGACGCACAGCCGTGGTTGCTGCAGTTCCTCGAGCAGTCGACGCCGCTTGTGCTCTCGCTCATGAACACGCTCTCGAACGTCGTGTTCAAGATGCTGGCGACGCGCGAGGGCCACCTGTCGCTCACCGAAGTGGACGCGAGCCTGTTCTCGAAGCTCAACTACTTCCAAGTGTTCCAGATGTTCTTCGTGTCGGCCGTCACCGGCTCGATCCTCGTGCAAGTCGCCGCCATCGTGGAGCAGCCCTCGCGCCTGGTGTTCTTCCTAGGCAGCAGCATCGCGAGCCAGTCGCTGTTCTTCATCACGTTCATCGTCGTCCAGATCGCCGTGAACCTGCCGATGATGCTGCTGCGCGTGACCCCGATCCTCATGGGCACGCTGCACCAGATCTTCGCGCCGACGTACGCGAAGAAACCCGTGCCGCAGCCGTGGCTCTTCTTCACGCCGCTGAACTACGAGTCGGAGCTCGAAGCGCCGTTCTCGCTCGCGCAGCAGTATCTGATCTTCCTGCTCGTGGTCGTGTTCGCACCGATCGCGCCGCTCGTGGGCTACGCTGGTGCGCTCTTCTTCGTCTCGTCCGAGCTCATCTACAAGCGCTTCTTCTTTTTCGTGAACCGACCCGAGTGGGGGACGCAGAACTCGATGGGAGCGTTCTGGCCGCCGCTCTTCTCGTTCATCCTCGGCGCGCTGCTCATGGCGCAGATCACGCTCATCGGACTGCTGTCGCTCAAGCCGGCGGGGTACCTCGTGCTGGTGCTCTCGGTGGGACTCCCGCTCAGCACGCTCCTCTTTTACTGGTACAGCATGACGCTCTTCAACTACCCGCGCGCCGCCGACTACCTGCCGCTCGACCAGTGCTGCGACGTGGACGACGAGCGCAAGGACGAGACGTTCACGTTCCTCGACGGCATCTACCAGCAGCCGGCGATGGCCAAGGCGTACTCGGTCTCGACCGCCAGCGACGCGAAGGCGCACATCGACTCGACCGGCGGCTCGGTGGTGTCGCAGCCGACGTCGCTCGCTGCCACTGGCCACGAGAACAGCCTCTCGGCGCTCAATGCGATGGGGGACAGCGACGCGAGGGCGGCCGCGTAGACTGTGGGTGCAGTCAGCGAGAGTGTGAGCATCGAGTCTTCTGCGTGGCATCGTAGTTTTCTGTGGCGTGTGACGTGTGGCGTGCGATAAGCTCAAAGATACCTTTTTCCACTTGCCGTCTTGCTTGTCGTGATCTATTTTATCGAACTGCCGCGTTTATGGCCGCACATTTCGAGCAGGAGTGCTGGTCTTCCGAGTCAAACCTCGTCGCAACAGTAAATCACAATTCAGCGCGAGCGATGGAAGCGACCGCGGCGTTCGTCTTCTCGAGCGGCGGCGTCGTGCGCGTCGACGAGCTCTCGGGCTTCTTCCAGCGCCATCCAGAGGTGCTCGTGGCGGTGCTCGCAGCCGCGGCGCCATTGCAGTCGCTCAAGAAGATCGTGCTCAAGGTCGGCGCGCCGCACGGACTCTTCTGGCGCGACGACGATCCGCTGGGCCGCGAGCGCGGGGCGATGGTCGCGCACGTCATGACCGCGGAGCAGATAGAGCGCGGTGCCTTCGAGGATGCGGTGCAGTGGGTGCCTCGCTCTCTCCTGGCTGTCGAGCGTCATGTGCGCGCGCTGCCGGGTCAGCTGATGAAAACAGGAGCGATCGTGGACTTTTACAGCGCGTACCCGCTCGAGAGCGCGTTCATGAAGCGCCGATGCCGTGGCATCGTGGACTTTGTCCAGCACTACGACCCTCAGCAGCGACGCATTGGGTGGGACTCGAGCGGCAACTTTTGCGTGCAGCCAACGGGGGGCAACCTGCCTGACGACGGAAAGCGGCAGGAGGAAGGCACCTCTCCACTGTCGAGCATGTCTGAGCATTCAGCGCTGTTCGCGCGACTGCAGCGCGCCATCCACGCGGAGGTTGACAGCTCTTTTGCGCGCACCCGGCGGGAGGATCTTTTTGGCGAGCCTGCCCCAGAGCCGCAGAGCCACGCTGATGGGCTTGACGTGACAATGGTGCCTTCCTTCTGGTCCAAGTGCGCACGGGAGATCAGCATTCTCCCACGATCAGCAAACGAGCTTGACGAGGTGCGGGCGGCGCTCTCGGTCCACACCAGCTCCGACGACGGCACTCTGACCGAGTCTGATTTCGGAGATGCCGTTGTGCGTAGCCCCCGCAGAGCTGCTCGAGGGGATAAATCGACGGATCCTGCGCTGCACTGCGAAGTGAGCTCGAGCGTGATGCTGCTGCTGGACGCCTTGAGGCGAGTGAACCTGGTTTCCGTCGACGTGCGAGCCACTCCGACGCCTCACCCGCTCGCGCATCTGATCATGGTATACGAGCGAAGTGAGCGAGCACGGAGAGAGCGAAAAGCGGCTCGCCTCGCGATCAAGATGCGTCGTGAGCATACAGCTTGCGCTTCAGCAGACGCGCTCATCTCTCGAGACGAGTCAGTCGCACCGGATGCGTCGCCACGGATGCAGGCAGAGCTGCCTGAGGCGCAGGTGAACAAGCCGCGCGCGTCCTTCCTCCTCTCCTCTGCTGCCGGCGAGCGACCTGTTCTGATGACGCTGCGCGTGTTGGCGCAAATAAACACGATCTTGCTCCAGGTTCGAACGACTCCGAGCCCGCATCCGCTCGCGTTCCTTTTCATTGCCTTCGAGCGCCGAGAGCGATGCAAGCGATCCAAGCGCGTGGAACGAAAGTCCAGGCAGCTGGCGGAGTCTCTCGGCAGCATGTACATCCTGATCCCCAAGGCGACTCGCGAGATCCTGAGCTTCTGCGGGGCGGCGACAGCGACAGCGGCGCAGTCGAAAGCAGCGCTGGACACGAACGTCGTTGACTGTACTTCGTTGGATATTTGTGATTAAATAGGTTGTTGTTCGCGGCAAATGAGCTGAGCTGAGTGTCGACCACGCGGTCACTTCTCTGTCTCTCATTCTTGATTTCGTCGTCCTTACAGCAGCAGCAGCAGCAGCAGCCACATGCCTCTACTCCCACACTACATACCTTTATCCACAACAGACACGAAGACAAGACACAGGGTCCAGAAGAGAGACACACGCGGTCATCCACTCAGCCACACGCCCATTGCTTATCTCCAGCGACCAGAGTCAGGAGCGCGCGCGTTCTCGCGCGCCGGACGCTCCGGACGCTTCTCACCGTCGCCACGAGGCGGGCGGTACGACGACTCGCCGCCGCGACCACCGAAGAAACGGTCGTCGCCTTCACGAGGAGCAGCCTCGCGCTCTCCGCCACGACGCCAGCCGCTCGAAGGACCATCCTCACGGGCTGGACGCTCTTCGCGGTCGCCGCTGAAGCCACGGCGCAAGCCACCCTCACGCGGAGCATCGCGGTCACCGAAACGAGACGCGCCAGTTCCACGCGATTCGCGGTCGCCGAAACGAGACGCGCCACCCTCACGAGGAGCATCGCGGTCGCCGAAACGAGACGCGCCACCCTCACGAGGAGCATCGCGGTCGCCGAAACGGGACAGACCGCCCTCACGAGGAGCATCGCGGTCGCCGAAACGGGACAGACCGCCTTCGCGGCCACCGCTGCGGAACGATCCGCGAGGAGCGTCACGCTCGTCACGGGCAGCAGGTCCACGGCGGTCCCACTGGCCCTCCGGCGCAGCAGAGCGCGCGGTCGACGGGCGGCTGACCTCGGTCCACTCGCCCTCCTCGCGCTCCGAGCGACGCGCAACTGGAGGACGGTACGCGCTGCGGGCCGCTTCGCGCTCCTTCTCCTCCTCGCGCTGAGCCGCGAGCTCGCGCTCCTTCTCCTCTTCCGCGACACGACGAGCCTCCTCTTCCTCCTCCTCCTGGCGGCGCAGCTCCTCTTCGATCTCCTCCTGGCGCTGGCGCTCAATCTCTTCTTCCTCTTCGCGACGAATGCGCTCACGCTCTTCCTCCTCTTCCCGCAGACGCTCCTGCTCGTCCTCGAAACGCTCCTTCGCATGGGCGACGCGCTTCTCGAGGCGCTCGAGCAGCGCCTTCTTCTTGTGCTCTTCCGCCGCCTTCTTGTACAGCTCGCGACGACGCGCGTAGTGGGCTTCGACGAACTCGCTGTGCACAGTGAAGACAGTGGCGAGACGCGCCTTCTCCTTCAGACCAAACTCGTGTGCCTCCTTCGCGGCCTTGAGCTTCTCCTGCTTGTCCTGCTCGTAGATCAGCTTCGCGTCTTCCTTCGCCTTCGAGAACTGCTTCTGCAGGATCGGCTGCTCCACCTCGCGCGTGGCGCGGATGATGTAGTCCAAGCGACGCGCGCTGTCGCGAAGCTTGCGCTGGGCGTCTTCCTTCGCCTTCTGCGCCTTCTCCTTCGCGTCGTTCATCAGCTTCTCGCGGTCCAGGTTCTCCAAGTCGAAATTGTCGTGGTCCATGTGGCCAAGCTTCTCAAGCATCTGCTTGGTCTCCTTGAGCGCGATCTCGTCCTTGATCTTCTGCTTCTTCTCGGCCTCGCGACGACGAGCCTCCTGCTCCAGACGCTCACGCTCCACCTGCTGGCGCATCTGCTCGTACTCCTGGCGCTTCTTCTCCATGGTCTTGGCCTTCTCCTGCTGCAGGCGCTCGAGCTCTTCCTTTTTGCGCTCGATGATCTCGCGGCGCTCCAGCATGTCCGAGCGGGTCGCGTTCAGGTTGCTGCGCGCGGTCTGGAACAGCTTTTTGCGGTTCGCCTCCACGGCGCTCTCGGTCTTCGTGAACTGCACCTTCTTGAGCACGCGCTCGAGGCGCTCGCCCAGGAGCGTCAGCTGCGCCGGGTTCGCCTCGAGCTCCACGGCTTCGCTGAAGCGGATGATCTGCTGCACGTGGTCGATGCGGATCTTGGTGCGCGTGGCGGTGGCCGTGGCAGACGACGTCGACGCCTCGACGTTGTTGCTGCTGTTGTTGCTGTTGCTGTTGCTCTGGTTCTTCAGGTACATGGCCGACAGGCTCGGCGCGCTGGTGTGCGCAACCGTGCTGAGCGAGCGCGAGCGCACAATCAGCTGCTCGATCTCCTGGTAGGTCACGTTCAAGCCCACAAAGAGCGAGCGCAGGTGCGCGATGGTCACGCTCGAGTACACGCGCGTGAGCTGGAAGAGCACGCGGCGCACGAGCAGGCGCTCAACGCTGTGGGCGTACGACGCCTCCTGCGTCTGGTTCTTGTACGAGTTCGAGAGCTCGCGGATCTTCTCCAGGTGCGGCTGCACGAGCTTCACGATCTGGAGCGGGTCCACTTCTTCGCGCTCCAGGTGCTGGTAGAGCGACGACACTTCTGGCACGGCCTTCTTGATCACGCCGGCAGCTTCGATCTCGTCCAAGAGGATCGCGCGGGTCGGCGTGGACGTGAAGCCCAGCAGAGACGCCATGCGCACGTTCTTCTCGCGCGCGGCGACGCTGAGGCTGTTCTCGGCAGAGTTCACAGCCGATGGCGTGCTGTCCGCGTCCAGCACTGGCGACGCAGACTCGAACTCCAGGAGAGGGATCGAGAGCGCAGCCAGCACCACGCGCGTGGCAATTTCCTGCTGCTCCTCTGACGCGATGAGCGACGGCAGCGTGGCGAGCACGGCGCCGCCGTTGATGCCCTCGAGCCCGGCAACGCGGAGCCCGTACCACTTGTAGAGCGCGAACGCGTGGAAGAGGTGGTTCTTGGACACGAGGAAGATCTGCGCGAGCTTCTCGTAATACGTCACCATCAGCTCGAGGCGAGGCACCTGGTCCACCAGGCTCATGATCGTGTTGATGTCATCGATCGTGCGGAACGCCTCCGAGAAGAGCTCGAGCTCGGTCGCGACCTGCAGCTGGCGGTAACGGATTTCCAGCAGGCTCTCGACGCCCTCGAGCGTGAAGCCGTCCCACGAGCGCAGCAGACGCGACGACTGGCTCGTTGGCGCCGCAGTGTGCTTCTGCAGGCTGCCCAAGTGGTTGCGCAGGATCTCGCAGAGACGGCGGAACTCGATCTTGCGCGTGTACTCCGTGCAGAAGCCGAACGCCTTGAGCGCGATCGCCTTGTAGAGTCCCTCGAGCTTGGTGTTGTTCTTGAGGATGTCCAGCACGGTGCGGTACGTCTCCCAGGTGAAGCGCAGCCATGGCACGACGACCTCGCGGTCCGTGCGGTCGCTGGAGCCCTCGAACGTCGTCGTGGAGAGCATGACGGCCTCGGGGGTCTGCGCGGCCTCCAAGTCGACCTTGGCGGCGGCCAGCAGGATCAGGTCGTTGCTCTCGCGCTTCGCGAGCGCGAGCTTCTGCTCGGTCTGCGACACAAAGTGCTGGATGATGGTCTCGAGCGACGCCGGGTTGTTCTGGATCGACAGGTTGCGGTACTGGTGGAGCCCGTCCTTGCCGATGCGTCCAAGCTGCAGCTCAATACAGATGTCCAAGTACGCGACCATGAGCTCCTCGTGCGCCGGCTGCCACGTGCGGTTCTTCTTGGCGATGAGCGCGTCGTGGAGGATCTCGAGCGCCGAGCGCTTGGCGCGCTTGATGGCCGCGGCGTCCATGCCGGGGATGGCGATGAGCTCCTTCGCGCGCTTGAGCGCATTCTCAGGCTTCTGGAAGAAGAACGACATGCCTGCTGCTGCTGCTCTCTCCTGTGCTTCCTTCCTGCTGCTTCTCGTGGAATGGCGATGGAGGTGGCTCGCAAAACGCTGCTTTCTTCCCCTCAGTCCATTTGCGCCACTCGATGCTGCACACACTTCTATTTGGCAAAGCACAGTATATCCGTGTGGGCTATTATTCGGCAGAAAACGATACAGCTCTCTATAAATACAAAACTGATCTGCTTGGGATCGTTTTTGAAGCGGATGAAGCACGTCACAATGCTTCAGTCCGCCACCTGCGCGAGAGCACGCGCAGCTCAGAAGCAGAGAGCTCGCGCGAGAAGCGCCAAGTGATACCTCCGCCACCACTGCCACGCTAGCCCAGCTATGAGCACCACCGCCACCAGATCGCCTCTAGACTTGAAGCGCGCGCGCAAGCCGCAGAAGCCGCAGAAGCCGCAGAAGCCGCAGAAGCAGCAGCGCCTTCGTCACCGCCACCTGATTCCATCCTGGTTCCGAAGATTCGCTCGCTTGGGCTCGCAGTGGCAGTCGTGGAAAGAGAGCACTGCTGTGGGAGACGATGACTCGCATGGCATTCACGAAACGATCCGAGTCGCCGCGCGCGGCATCCAGGCGCGTTGGACAATGGCAGCAGCTGCGCCGCCCGCAGACTTCTTCACCCACAGAGGTGCGCGAGACGAAGCACGAGCTAGGTGCTCGATTCACACTCACACTCACATGCTTCGCTTTGCATTGGCTCTTCACAGGATCGCTCGACCTCTTCGCGCACAGGCACAGAGCGCTGTGCAGCGTCACGGACAGAGCGAAGGAGCTGGCACTGGCGCCGGTCTTCTACTGCTGCATCGCGCTCGACCGCGTGTCGCGACCCACGTCGCTTCCGTCCACGAGTGTCTTCAGCGCCAGCGTGATCACGTTCGTGCTCAAGGTCTTCACAGCCGTGGTGGAGCTGCGGCAGAAGCACCTCCCAGTCAAGGCGGTCGGTTCCTGCTAAGCTTATGGGCTAAGACTCTTCATTTTTGCCAGAACGCTTGTGCCATGTTTCAAACGCTCAGTGTGCTTTGATCTCGGAAGCTCAGTTTCTCTTTCAGCCGTGGACAATGCTGGGCGAGAAGGTGCTTTCATCCATTACATGGCAAATGGACTCCATCCCATCGACACCTCCATGGCGCTGCATGGATCGACCGAGCAGGTGCGAGCGCAGCAAATCATAAAACGAAGCTGTGCGTGTGTATGCCAGGGCTCTCTCCAAGTACGGCGTGACGCACGCAGTGGTGGAGCATGACGTGGACACCTCGTATGGCTCACCCATCATCAGGAAATTTCTTGGCGATGAGCGTCCAGAACCTCGGGGCAACCGCTGAACCCACAAACACACGAGAGGAAGCCATGACAAAATGCATCCATTGCGGAGTTATACAGACGACGAAGCCAGCAGCGGGCTAGTGATCGCGCCAGCTCTCCCATTCGAGGTTCAGACTCTTGAGCGGTACGAGCTCCTTGAGCACACTGTCGCAAGAGCAGCAAGATAGTGTTGGACGCACGTTAGGGCACAGCAAACCTGCCAGAGACCACTCAATAGGCAAAGCTCACGGAAGACACAAACTGGTACGTACGGATGCCACACCATCTCATTCGCCTCCTCGGCCTTGGACTCTTTCTCCGCTTTCTGCGACGACCCGAGCTCTTTGGAGAGCGACTGGAGGTCGGTCGACGTGCCGGCATTCATGTCCGCCTCCAAGTGCATCGCGTGCGCGGCGCTCTCGGCGATCGCTTCTTGGTGCAGCCGCACCATCTGCTCCTCGCGCTGGCGCAGCTCCTCTTCTTTGCGGCGCCGGCGCAGACTACACTCGTACGCTTCTTTCGACCACTGCAACAAGCAGCAAAGTCCTGGTCAGCAACCACTTCGACGATGCCTCCGGGTACAACTGAGCTACACTCAAACCCAAACCTCTTCAGGGTACGTCTCGCGGTGCTCCGACAAGTCGGCCAGCCCAATGTCGATAACGTCGCATTGCTGCAGGGAGAAGACGCGTGGGTTAGCTCGGCACGTGACAGAAACGGATATCGCGTCCACCGTACCTCCAGCTTCTGCTCGATTTTGCTTCCAGCGTCGATCTGCGACTCGGGAACGACACAATATGAGAACCACCGCAACACACACGCTATGAGCCGCAGCTAGCTTTCAACGCACCTCGTCTTGCTTCATTTTGGCCACCGCCGTCACGAGCTGCTGCTTCAGAGCTGGAATCTCGCTCATGAATTTCTGGTCACGTGGGCAGAAGCACATGCATCGCGCCATCATCAGCACAACAGAGTACGACAGGCAAAGCGCACATATACAACTCACATTTCGGATCTTCACGAGCCGCAGACAGTCCTCGACCCGCCGCTTCAGCTGCGCCGCCGTGGTCGCCCGGTCGCTCAAGACGTCTTCTGGCGACTGGTACGTGGACGTCGCGTGCAACAGCACGAACTGGTGCTTCTCCTGGATCGTCCGGTCCAGATACTGGAGCACCGCCTTGTGGTGGTCGATGCGCTTGAGCACGTCGAGGATTGGGTTCGCAGAGTGCGCGTTCAGCTTCATCGGCAACTGCGCGTGGTGCAGTTCGTAGTCGGCGTCGTCCTGCCCATTGTGCTCCTGGCTGCCGCTGCCGCTGTCGTTCGCGGAGCTGCTCGCTGCGAGAGACACCAAGAAGCTCGGCAAGTCCTCTCCCGTGCACCTCCACATACGCAGGATCACGTCGTCTGGGTAGATCTGGCAGTGCGTCAAGAGTGAGTAAAGCGAGCCAAACAAGCGTTGCCAGCCATTCCCTTGCAACCTCCTCCACGTACGTCTTTCTCGTGCCAGAGCTCCAGCAGTCGCGTCACGTTCTGGCGATCCATGGGCGAGTTGCTGACGAGCGACACGGCCTCCTCCATGTGCGCACCGAACAAGCTCACAAAAGCAGACGCCGTGTTACTGCTGCCACTGGCGGCGGCGCCGGCGCCGTCCGCGTCGTCGTCGAACAGCGTCTTCTGTAGCACGTGGTTGGCGACGTAGAGGAACGCGACGCGCTCCGAGTGCAGGTCGCTGGCACGCAGCGCATCGATCCAGTGGTCCACCATGGCGCTGACGCGCGCGGTGTCGCCTTCGCTGTGCGCGCGCAGCATCTCGTCGCTCACGGCCTCGACGCGATCCTGCGTCTCGTCCAGCGCGCGCAGCTCGAGCAGGAAGTCGTCCATGTCGATGGCTGGTTTCGCGAACTGTGTATCCACCTAAAGACGGCTCGAGGCAGCGAAAGCGGTGAGAATGCGTTTTGAGCCATTTTGTTTGTTTGACAGTGGGCGGGGGCATCGAGGACGCTTTTTTTACCCCATGATTTTATTACATGAATCGATTCGTCTTTTTTAGACGATTCTTTTTCAGAGTCTCCCGAGCAATTTGGTGGGATAGTTTTTGCAAAATCTTCGATCAA